>JAKJJM010186948.1:0-15075 GCA_021901965.1 Pipa carvalhoi
GCAACATGGTCCTGTCTGCCCATGCATTGAGGAAGCGAAGGTAAGATCTTTCCCAGCCCTATCTACCTGCCACATCTTCATTCGCCTCATGTGGGGACAGAACACTGCACACTTGACAGAGGATAACTGGTTACATTGCAAATTGCAAAGTTCACTTGTTCATTAGTAAGAATATGTTGTTACAGTGCACATTACTTAGTTACCCACTTGACCGTTACATGAAGATGAAGCCAAACTTCCTGGTGGCACTGAGGGGGGAGGGAAGCAAGGGAAATCCAATGCCCACACAAAATCAAAAATAGTCAAAGTCTTTAGCATTTTTATTAGAATTTTTCCTATTTCATTTATATATATTATTATGGCAAAACAAATAAAAAAGGAGAAAATCACCATTTACCATTTCAACTTCCAGAAAAGATTCCCATTACAGTCATATGTAACAATGGGTGAACACAAACATACCTACAATACCTGTATCTGATCAGAGTTTAATTCAGCATACATCAGCACATATCAAGTATCAGAACTTTCCAGATGTTTGTGCAACTGACGAGATGTTGCTCAGGGGTTTCCTACACTCCCTCTATGAAGCATTTTACTGACAGTGAGGATCCCAACTTTAAACATTCTGGGTTGGTTTTTGTCAGATTCTCTGAAACCATCCACCTTGATCCTACTCTCTGGTGTCCTACATCACCTTAATACAAAAGCGGCGCTAACCCTATACTGCTTAACCATCTAGGTACAGCTGCTTACTATGCAAACAAAAGGCCCATTTAGAATATTGGAAAAATAGTTTGATGGGCTTTCCAAGAGAATTCTTGTTGCCCCTGTCAGACTTCCTCAGGTCTGAACCCTAAAAGGAAAAGCTCCTGAGACAACCTTGACATAGTGCAGTAATTTCATTCAACTAACTTATAAAACCACATAAACACACTCACATTTAGCAGATCTGTTGACATTCATATGTAGTTTAAAAAGTTCACTTTCTCATTAAGACAGGCTTGTTCAGGGAGTTTTAAATGCCCACAGTTCCAAGTACACAGAAATGGAAATGCATCCTTTGAAGCTACTTTCAGTTTTTCCACCTCCAAAGTACTTCTTATCACAGAAAAATGTTTTAATATCTTTGAAGAGGAGCATCCAGCACTTGGTCATTGCTACTGAAGTCAGAAAAGTGTTCAGAAATGGAAAGAAAAGCCACAACCATCATGAAGATACAGTAAGTGTGCAATACACCGCTACTTTGGGGTATTTAATGCAGTGGAACGCAATTGTGTTCCAACAGGCTGACTAGTTAAACCAGGAAGTAGCAGCTGACTTTACTCATTAATAAAGTCAATGCAGAAACTCCTAAAACACAGAATACCAAATATCAATTACAAAATATCAAACATATCAATACGCCTTGACCTTGGGACACAGCATTAAAAACATTATTAAAATGTCAAACATACATCAAAACACCTAGATCTTGAGATGCAACATTTGAAAACATTAGAAAAATGAGATACATACATTAAAATGCCTAGATTATAATACATAAAAAATAACCAGGATATGGCTAAAAAAAACTATATAAAATATAATGATATCGGGTATGTACTCCTCCTTGCTGTAGATAATCTTCCATGTGGGAAAGGGATAAAACCCAACCAGAAAAAGAAAAGTTGAAAAGACGACAGAGCTATATCCCTTTTGATAGCACAGGTTCCAATAATAAAGTCACTCCTGTTATAATTTAGATTACGTATTTATATTGCTCTGACATCTTCTGCAATGTTTACAGAGATTAATCATTCACTTCAGTCCCTGCCCCATGGCGTTTACAATCTAGTTTTCCTATACATATAAACAGATGGACTAGGGCCAATTTAATATTCTCCTTGTGTGTATGACTACATTTGGATGGTAAACAAATCTTATACTGCACAAGCCAACAGCCTGGCATTTAAAATAATATTCTCTAGGGCTAAATCTTATGTTTTTATTATTTATTTTTATATCACAATGCTATTAATGTGTTTCACAATTCTCATTTTAATTTACAACTAGATCAGCCAATGTATTGTTATCGCACAAGTTCATTTAATTCAATAAATCACATTTGAAGAGTTAAAATTAAAATATTGTTTGATTTAATATTGCATTCCAGGATGATGAGAGCAGAAAAACTTGGTGGAATGTGACACAGCATGGCTACATGCCTTACACTTGAGAATATGTCTGTCCAGTCAAGTTGTAGTTTTCTTGCTGTTCCCTTTAAGATGGCCTGGGGACCAAGTTTCATTTTAGATTGGGTGCCCTTGTGAAGATACACCTGGCCATACCTGAGTTACATCCTGATAAGGCTGGATCCTGCTTGAGAATGTCCAAATTTTACCTCTGTGAAAAAAATCATAGTATTCAGTAGCCTTTTCCAGCTATATATATTACATCTAGAACCTCTTTTTATGTGCATTTTTTTAGATGTTTGCAAGCCAGCTTCCCTGGTGCCAGTTTGATCTTATTATATAGATATTACTATCAAGTGGTTTATGATATAGTTTTAGGCCTGTATTTCATTTTAGAATCAAATGTAGAATCAATTTTTCTAGATGTTCTATTCTCTGTCTATCTCCATACATGAAGGAAGTATTATTTTGTTGGAAAGGATGTAATTATAGGATAAAATGACTTAAATTGATTTAATACCACGTTTAATAAAATGGTTCAGTTTTAGCATATTATCACCCCTTAGGACCTCCTTTATAGCCTCTATAGTTTTTCTGTGAGGTATATTAATGTACAGGAAGATTATATTCACTGTACCCCACATGTAGCTATCTTTCTATTGAAATGCATTTAGTATGTTCAAAATTTCCTTTGTGTCTTTATGATGTCACCATACCTTTCACATACCCCTGTAAAAAATGATCCATACACTGTGACAAATTACTGGTTAGAAAATCATTTCCCAATATAATCGGTCTCCCAGGTGGTTTTTATGAGGTTCTGTTTTTGCACTTCTGTCTAGGATATTCTCTGATGAAATCACTTACATCCCAAGAGATCTTCAAAACTGGCTTCTGGCTAGAACTGCAATAGCAATACATTTGCTCTCTTTGTGCAACAAACAGGAAATCCATAGAAAATCTTAATCTTCTACTACTCCACTATGATAAAACTGTCACACATATCACAGTTACAAAAACTCTAAAAGCCAGAGAAGCTCTTTAACACATATATATATTTATTTATTTATATGTATCCCCCTTTAAAACTGGCTAATTAAAAATGTATTATCTATCATGTTAGTCATGTATTATTCTGTAAAATCTAATGGGAGATTAAATGCAAATGTGGTTTTGGTGTCCTTAGACATTATTAAATTATTGGAAATAGTACAGTTAATGCTTTCAGTGAAATTTACATTCTACAATAAATTAAAATAAATGACCAGGATTTGATGTGACATTGCCCAGTTTTAGTTGAAGTTTCAGCGTACACCATCATTTAAACATTACCTTAGCTGACCTGGATTAGGTGCTAGCACAGTACAATGAAAGATGAACTGGATTTAATAATATGCTATTAAAAACATCCAGATGGCGTAAATTATTAGCATATTGGCGAGCTGCAAGAGAAACCAATAGTAGGAAATTTTATCTCTCATAAACTGCCAAAATAGTTCTGCGCACTTTGTACTACATTGTTACTACATTAGGGTTTATACGAGTCATTTTTAAAAGGCAGAATCCTCTTAAAACCTTTAAAATGGAAATGTTAAGCTTTTGGGTACTCTGTGCTAAGAGTTTTTATTGCTTTAATATTCTACATCTTTGTTTCTTGGGATTTTTGAAGAGCTGGTTTATGTGCAACTAGGGACAATTCTCAAGATCTACTCCATTACCGAAATACTTTCTGATTTGAAATGAACATAGGTTTGGTACTTCAGTTTTAAGGACATTATCTGCCCAGATATTTTTATATTTTATGATACTTCCACAAGCCCTGTTTATTTTCCCACAAGAGCACGGTGCTACATGGAAAGACTTGCCAGCTGGAAATAAAATGCATGGTATGGCCTGTTCTGGTGGTCATTCCAGAAGACTCAACAGAGTTCACAAATAATAGTTCTTAACAACTTTTCTCACTGTTTACCTTCCACTTTGTAAAGTTACTCAAGGGGGGAAGGGTATAAAGACATTAAAAAGGTCTCCTTGGCCAGCTAAAGACCTAGAAATATTCTGTGTCCACAAAATGGATATATAGCTCTGAATCGTAGGCTGTATTTGTGCTAGCAACTTCTGGATGCACAGATGGCCATCAAAATGTGTTTTGTATGTCTCCACCCGCATTCTTATAAGCAGGGGGTTATACCTTTGGCTTTGGTTCTGGGACTAATTTTCAAGCCACTGCATTTGTTCCTAAGAGCAGATTTGCACTTTTGCTTTTTTGTTGTATCTACAGAGCAGAGAACCTATAAATTATTTTGTAATAGGATAAACTATGAAGAATTCCAACATAATTAGCTCAGATAATTGAATAAGAGTCAATTTACATACAGTCCGATAACACACTGATATGTATCACTGCATTGTGTTCAAATGACAAATAAACCACAAAGTATTTGACATATTCATCCCTGCTACATCTGTATATCACACTTTTTCACATAGTGAAATGAACTCTTTATTTTGCATTCTGTTCTACTTCACCAGTTGTCCCTGCTCAAATTAATTTTTTTCCACTAATTTTGTTTTTCCTAAACTGTACCTTTTGGAATTTTATTTATTTTTTTAAACTCTCTTTGGCAAAGCAATCAGGAAAGTCAAAACATTAAAAAAACAAAAAACAAGAAACAAGCAACAAACAAATTAAAAAAACAGATCAGCAACAAATTACAAAGACAAGTAACCAGCTATGAAATACTTAAAACTATGTTCCCCACCATGTGCGTGGGGGGCATGTTTAAATGTTTAGTATTTTAGGCCCTCCTCTTTGGAGGGTTGGAAGGTATGATGGGGAGTCTCTAACTGGCTCCCTCTAGGGTACTGCCCTTTCCGCTTGGACATGACCCCCCAACCTTTAAATGTCCCCAATCCCACTAAAAAAAGGGGTAGAGATAATGGTGGGGGGCAGTAATTCACCTTAGGCAGGGTTCAGACTGTCAGGGGTGGGGGTCAGTCTTGATGTCCCAAGCTTTGCATTCTCCTCTACTCCACTGGGCAAAAAACTAATGGAGTGGATCTTATCTGGCACCCACACCCCTACAGATAATTGGGGGGATTGCTGGATTGCCTCTTTTTAACTTAGCATCAATTCTAGTTATTTTGCTTAATAATTGGTTTGATGCTGGTATGACATTTTCAATGCTTGGTATTAGGCTTTTTAACTTTAGTTAATGCCACTTTATTTATTATTTTTACCCATCCTGATCACTTTATCTTGCAACAAATTTGTTTTGCCAAATTTTCAGGACATCTGTGAACTGGTACATGAACAGCAATACTGGCCAAGTTTGTATGAATTCTAAACTGTTACAAACTGATTTGATTATGTCTAGTATAAATAGCACTCCCTGTGCCAGGTGATATTCTAAAAACCCATGTGCGTAGTGTCATTCACAGGATTCGCTGTGTAAAACAAGACAGCATTTCCATATGAAATTTCCTTCTGGAGAGTCTAATTTGCATATATTTAATTTGCATATGTTTCCCAGTGTTAATTGCCTTAAATATTCCTGCCAGCTCAATAAGCTGCCTGGAAGCTTCCTTTCCTCCTCTCAACCAGATTTTGGTAAATATTTCAGTGGTTTGTATTAATGAGAACCCTTGTGAAACTGTAAAAACTCAGTTGGTCACCCTGTAAAATATGGCAAAATTTGCAGATGGTACCTTACCTTCAGGAGAGGATAACTTACATAAAGACTAACAAACTGCAAATAAACATTTTCAATTCCCTTGATCTACAAAGGATCGATAAAAATGTTTCCCTATCGAATTAACTCATTAACAGTTAAACACTTTGCAATGCTTTTCTATGAGGGTTCCTTCCATTATAGATTGATATCAATGTCTTTTTTCGATGGGGAAAGATTTCGGACTTAGGCTAAAGGACAGGACCATCTCCGTAGGGAATAATGGGTTTACTCCACGTGAGGGTGGAGAATTCTTTTGGGGGATAAACTGGTTTTTGACTAGCATAGTAAATAGGAGAAAACAGCAATATTGTTAAATATACGCTGTTTCTCCTGCATACGCTATTGAAAAAGGTGTTTGACTTTAGTAAATGTGTCCCCATGGGGCCAATTTATCAGTTTAATTTTCACTGGAAACAAAAATTAAATTTTTTGGTGGTAGGACAATTTTCTACATAAAAAATATAACTGTCAATTTTGCAGCAAAAATAAATAATTTTAGCAAATTTTTTCTGATAAATAATTCTTTAGCAAAAATGTAAAATAAATGTAAAATAAAAAAAAATTGGCAAAAACAACAAGATTTGCAGTAGCAGACCTTAATCATTTTGTCCAAAACGCCTAAGGTAGGATACAGGTATATAATAATCAAAAATAATGCTCTAAAATAAATCTTACAAATACAAGTACAAATTAGTAATTATCATTGATTTAGATAAAAAGATGAGGATTAGGTCCTAAACTATTTTCATTATAAAGTTTTAACAATAAACATGATTTTCTGTTAATAGAAACTGTGCTTTTATCAACCAATATTAAGTGGAATTTCTAGAACTTTCTGCATATTTATGTGTGTAAAATTCCCATCATTCATTGGGACTGTGATAGCTTCTATTTAGTCCCTTTATTTATTCGAGGGTATAGTTGTTTTTTTTCAAGTTCATTCCAACTGCATTCTATGGAAGCAGTAACATCTGATCTCATTTTCTACTGTATATAACATTTTTATCTGTATATAATAAATATAATAAAAGCTTGCAAAAGTGCATTTTTTAAGGATTTCCCTATGAAAGACAACCAAATTTGAAAATACTTTATTGTTTTTTCTTCTAATAAATAAAAATAATGTTTTATTTATTCATTATCAGTTAATAATTTAAAACACTAATCTCCACATTCTTAAATAGCGCTGGATCATTTTACAAAGGAGATACAAATGTAAAACATTTGTATTATTTTAAAAGTTAAATGGTTATATATGGTCAAATTTGTACATTTTACAAATTACCATATTTTTGGACCATAAGACACACCTTTTTTGTATAAATGTCTTGCTACTTTTGGTCTGGTAGTATGCTTCCTCAATGACTTGCTACGTATATGGCACTAAAATGCCATAAGTATCATGTGCCATAAGTATCCCTCAAAGCATTAAATGACATTGAAATCAACACAAATAGAATAAATAATTGTAGCCATGGGGTGCTTTGTCTCATGAAGCAAGATTGATTGTAGTCTTGTCACCACAAATAATAATGTTGTTATATAATTTGTGTAGTGTCATGTGTGGATTTGGTACTATTAACTCTTTGAATCAAACTAAACAACTACCAAGCAGAATAATGACATGATGCTATGGCTACCTTATATACGATTAGATATATTTATGATGATTTCACTACAGTATACCACAAGATATTATTAGCAAAATGTCATGAATGGTATTACTGCAATTCACTTCATCATGGTGTGAATGCACTGTATAGTGAGCATGCACAATTTACTTTGCTATCCAATGACCAAACTAATATAAACTGCAGCAAATTTATTTGAGGGGATGAGGGTTCACTCTGGGAAGAACAATCCCCTAAAGCTTTGCAGGGTTCTCTAAAGAAATAAGTCAGTTCGTAAAGTAAGCATTCCATAAATATTTTACTTGGGGTGAATATTAAGAGGAAAAAGAAGGGAATCAGAGTTCAGAACCACTGCTATATATTAGGTAATCACTTTGCCAGAGTGTGCGGATTAAACAAAAATGAAATATGATAACCGAATGACGCAAGTACTAAGCAAACTTATACCCTTTATCTAAGTTGTCTCTTTCACTATGGAAACGTAATGGCTCTATGACACAATAGCACGTTGAAGGGAGATGTTCCAAATTTTGGAGATTTTGCATAGACTTCCTGGTTAGTAGTCTATTATTGCTTGGTTAAAATACACTGTTACTACAGTTGCTACCTCAGAAAAATAAGAATTTATTATTATGATGGATGAAAGAAAAAATGCACATTTGTTATTATTCTGTACAACAATATATGTATTTATGATACTAAAGGATTCTTTTTGGGGACTTCTCTGGTACACCTTTATAAATATAGAAACTTCTAAAAATACAATTTTTATCTTAACTACTTAAAATGAAGATCCCATCCTATTTACCACTAAGCTATAACACCACAATAACAAGTTCATAGATATTGGGAAGTTAGTACAGCACAGAACCCTTTTTGCAACACTTAAATACCATTAGATAAGAATCTTAAAAAGTTTTAAATTATCCCACAGTTCCCTAGAGTGATACCTAATAAAATATCTATAGGTTTCAATGCATATCTTGTTAAAGATGTTTAATAGTTTAGAGAAAAAATGTAGGTTAGTAATCTATTGTAGAGAGTGGGTGGAATGTATAATTATAGTCATGTTGCAGGGCTTTTCCTACAAACCTTATCCTTATGCAGAACAGAAACCAAGAATATATTGCTAGATAAGGCAAACAATGGCTATAATCTGGACACCGATAACAGTCCCCTTTGTAATCATAGGTACTGAAACACATAAATCCTCATTATTATACAATTATATACAATAAAGGGATGTTTTAATGGCTTTTTATTGCAATTTTTGTATACAAAAAACATTGGTACTGAAATAGCCCCTCTGTGACATCAACCTTGAATTGACAAGATAGCTTCATCAGCAAACCTTTATTTTTCCTTGGAAAGTGCTAAATTAGTCTTCTATTTTGTCCCATAATCCTACATAACTCAACCTAAAATCATATTGCCATTTGTGATAATGTTTACAAAAGGACTTGGAGACAAAAATTAATGACTAGTGATATCCTTTGAAATGAAGTCAGGGAAATGAGAGAGAGGAGCCTTAAAACTTATTGGGATATATATCTGCATGCATGGCAATCCTACCCCTTGTGTCTGCTGATTGACAGAGTGGGTGTATGGGAGTGGGGATCCTGTGACCAATCTCATTAAAGGATTTACACATCTGCACCTCCCATTCAGTCACAACTAACCTCACTTGTTAACAATATTATGAGTATCCCACTGCAACAACACGTTACATGATACTGATAGTATCCCTGTTATATAGTAAGGCTGGGTTCACACAAGTGTATGATGTGCAGCGCATCATACGCTCATGAAATCCAGCCTCAAGACGCCGCGCCACCAATCCCATTCAACTTACCTTGTTCCGGCTGTACGCTGGCAAAAATGCAACGCCCAGTGTATGGCTGGCATTTGCACGTGCACATGCTGTGCGCTCGTCTGACCGGAACAAGGTAAGTTCAATAGGGATGCACGGTGCCGTATTTTTTTTTTTTTTCGCATGAGCATATGATGTGCTGTGCATTATATGTTCGTGTGAACCCAGCTTAACAATAAATATATATGAAGCATTTTTGGGGATTACTGTCCCTTTAAATCAGCTATATTTAGATCAATTTTTAAAGCAACATGTAAGGAAATGCTACATAAGAATGTCAATATTTGCTGTTATTTCTAGAATCACTGATGTCCATGCAAAACTTAGGTTCATGTTTGATATGTTGTGGCTAAATCAACTCTACCTAAAATTTCTCATTTCACATTTTTTTTTAAAGCACAGAACAAATTCTTTCGGAAAAATTAACTTGATAAAGATTTCATTTAACAGTACATTTAAAAATGGCTTAAATTAAAACTGTAATTATATACAAATGTTTTAGTTCCAGACACTAAAAATGGGATACAATAATAGTTATACCTGTACACAGTTTAACAAAAATGTGGCCCAGTCAAAGGCTCCCTAAGCCCTGTATGCACAGGCAGTTATATCATCTGTATTAAACTATTTCAATACATGATAAACAAAACATAAAAAACTGTTGGGAGAAATTAAATAAATGTTTGGCTTACAATAAACTTTGATGAGGCTGTAACTAGATAATTATAATTGATATATATATATCTATATAAGCAATCAGCTTTGCATGCCGCACACCAATACTGCCCTTTCTCGTCTCAAACCCTTTTCTCTCTCTGCCCCCCACATCTGTTATTCTATACCCCTTTATCTTCGCCAGGAACATTCCCTCTGCACTTTTAAAACCAAACTGAAGTCCAACCTTATGGAGCACTAACACTGATATTTATGTAACATTTATATTTTATCCTTTATTAGTTATTTATGATTATTATATATATTTATAGACCATTGTCCCAGCACATTGTTACAGCTCGTTAACCATCTATTTGTGTATGTAAGTTTTCCTCATTTAAATTGTAAGCTCTATGGGGCAGGGACCTTCATCCTTTTGTGTCAATCACGATCTGGCACTTAAAGTGAAGTATTCTTGTGATATTATAATTGTATTGTGTAATGCACTTTTCTCATGTCTGTATTATATTTGTACTACTGCATTGTATAGTGCTGTGGAAATATGTGGCGCTTTATAAATAAAATTGTGCATACATACATATAATTATTACTGTAACTATTATGGATAGATGGTCTATTCAGGTTAGGCATCACACCTGATAATTCTCCATGATGATGATAATGATGAAGAAGAGATGTTAGGATTATCCAGAAAATGACCTTGTAATAAGTAATGTTGGTCTATTTTAGGCTCTGAAACAGTACAAATTGCAAATCAATTCTGTGAATAAGTACACCTTCTAATGTTTCAATTCTATTTTTTATATTTTGGCAGATCATGCACATGCCAAATGAGCAGCAGCCACAAAACTGGACTGAGAAGATAGCAGAATAGCAGAATGTATGTTATCTGGCAAAAAAGATGTGTTTGCAGCTGTCCTGACATGTCTTTTGTTCATGCTTCAAACCATTTGAAACATATTCAGACCTTTGCCTGCAAAAGGTACTTGTCTTCATTTGCTCTTAAGCAAACAATACACAGTTGACATGGATGTTACTTAGGTTTCAGACAAGCTGCCCCAACAGAAGAATGTGTCCCCCATATGTTCAATCTTGTTATCCCCTCTTTACTAAACAGCAAATGTTTACTTTGTTTGTTCAGGGAGCAGAAGAGTTCACAGACATGCCTTGGACTGACCTAGCAATAAGGAAAGGCTTGGGTTGCTCTGTCATCTGCCAACTAGTATGACCTTGTGAAATGCAGTTGAGTTATGCCTCATGCTGGCATCATTGTTTAAACTTCTTGCCTATACTTTATATCAGAACCAGTGAGCCCTTGCATTGTTTATGTAACCACATCTTCCAGTTCAGGAAAGAAAAATATTATGGACTTTTCTTTGGAATGCTTCAATTGTGTTAATATAATTGTTTTGTATTACAGAAACTTGGAAATACAGATAGATCCTGATTGAGCCTGGGTCACTTAGTCTAAGGATCCTCCAATCTTCACTCTTAACCCCTGCAAGGGAGTATGGCCTTTGCTGTGAAGAGACTACCAGGTCGCAGCCCCAAGGACAACCCCCTGGTGGTAGCTGGCAGTACAGGAGACGCTGAGGGTAGACCACAGAAGCAGAGAACAGAATGGTATCCCTTGAAGAGGAAACTGAATTGCAAGGTGAACTGCATCAGGAGAATAGCAGCATAGAGAGACAATCAGCAAGGGAGAACCACAAGTAAACAAACACTGCTGAGGCAGCACAGTGGGGAAGAGACGCAGGGTAAATCCCAACTGGTAACACAGCCAATACCATGAACACTAAGCTCTGACACTAGCTGCTTGAGCAGCACTGAGATTAAATCTCTTGCTGCCTGAGCACTGTTGGCTAGTAACGGCAAGAGATGACTCGGCTTTCTTGACTCCTCACTATTAGGAACTGTTAGCATTACTGTTTCGAAACAGCTTGCACTTCCTTTAGCTTGACAAAATGTTCAGATCATTTCTCTATACACAGTACATTGATGCTGACAGTTTTTAACATATTCATATGTTTATTGTTTCTCAAAGTTGCTCATGATCAAACTCCTTTTCAAACTCCACAAAACACCAATGGCTGATAGATTTTGGGTTCATACACAAGTTTGCCAATTTGGGGTCGCTCTTTCAAAATATACTAGCCCTGTGAAGCTCAGATTACATCCCTTCCAAGTTTTCTTCAGGGAAGGACACTCCTTCTGCCCTGAAACTTATTTTATCTGCTTAGGAGGCTGCAGGGACAGAAGAGCTAGGTAAAATAAGTAATAATATTTATAAAACATGAACATAATCACCAAAAAAGAATTGTATTGAAGTCTTACGAATGATGTCCTTCATATGCAGTGCTTACTAAGGTCACATATATTTCATCATATTATGTTTGTTGTCCAAAGTTCACTTTTTTTTTTTTAGCCCTGGCTATGCTTTCTCTTCACTGCTTCTCTGTAGATGGGTTCCAGATCCTTAGCAGGTATCCCAGACCTTGGATGCTGTTTTATGTGCAGTCAACTTCTTCACTCTTAGGGGGATATTTAACAAAAGAATATCTTTTCCCTGACCGATATCGCCAATATTAAAATTTATGAAGCCCTTTTATAGGTTTTTTTAACTTATACAAATGTTTGCCTGGTTAAGGGTGGCAAAAACCCATTATTCCCTATAGAGATGGGTCTCTGGTAGAAAAATCAGAGATATCAATATCAAAGGGCTGCATTGAAAGTAATGTAAATTGTAGCAGTATTTATCGACATTGAGAAATTTTTTAAACTTTAAAAAAATTAGGTGAAAACGAAAATGCGACAGAAAAAACAAGCAAAAAACGGCAATACGGAACAAATGATCTTAGCAAATACACAAGGCCAAAATTCAACATCTCATATGTCACAGTTATACAATTAATGCATAATTGTATGTGCCCTTTGCTTGGAGAAGTAACGCCTGGGCAAACATCACACTGGTGGGCCCCTCCAGTTGCAATACACATATAGCCATATATGTAGAGAGACTTAATTAGATGAGCATAAATGACAAATGTTCACAGGCATATGCAAACACAATCATCTCGCATATAATGCATCATCTTCCAGCTAGCATATAGGAAGAAAACTACTGTTATCACTGTAGATATTATCTGCATCAGCCACATAGCTAACAGCTGCTTCTATACCAGCTGCTCTCAACCTGGGGGTCGCACGACCATTCCACAGGGGTCGCAGAACCGCTGCTCTGCCATCCTGCTCCGCAACTCCCTTTATATAAGGGTTGTTGTGTGATGACGTGGCACCCAAACGTCATCACGTGACGCGCATACATGATGACGTTGCACCCAAACGTCATCACGTGACGCGCATTTGTGATGACGTTTGGCCGCAACGTCATGACATACGAACGTCACGTGATGACATTTGGACGCAATGTCATCACGTGGCCGAGCACGCTCCCGCAATGACGTCATCGCGGGGGTCGCGGTTCTCAAAAGGTTGAGAACCGCTGTTCTATACAATAAAGGTAGCAGCTATACTTTCAAAACATCCAACTATACACTACCTATCACAGGTCGCAGGACCTTGCTCTCCCTTCCTATAAGAAGGGCATGACTGCCATTTTAGACTATAAAGAAAACGCATAATTATTTTATCCTTATTTTCTTGGTACAATCACTTCTCAGATATTTAGATAACAAAGGCTAATTCCTCTTACAGTTTATTTTCACTATATTTTAGAGGTTTATTGTGTTTTGAACATAACCGTTTATAAACACAAAAATCCTACTCAGTACTGTCTCAAAGAACCAGAGAAGCACTCTCTTTCTTTAAACAGCAATCCTGTATAGAATCTTCCACGCAGTTTTAAATACTGTCAATAATATTTTCAGCTTTTAATTCTATTGACAATTTGCCAGTCTGGTATGCTTATTTCTCACCTTAAAAAAAGGTCATTCAAGATACACTGAAATAATCTGAAAAGCAGTAAAAGACCTCTAAATCACAAACCATATAATTTTGTGCTTAAACAAATATGCTCTTTAATCCATAAACTTTCGATATTTCCCATAAGTACATGTTCATCAGTAAGCGTTATTAGACATAGCATGCACCCAAAATCACCAGCAGATTTCGACATACATATAGGTTTATGTCGTTTAGTCCAGTACACTAAAATTCTAACCAGAAACCACCCATCACAGAGTTCTACAAGACAAAAAGACAAACTCTTTCTGTTATTGCTAGATAAAATATGTATTTAAAGTTTTTCTTTACCTGACATACTGCTTGGCATTATGGATTAGTAGGTCTGCTCATTCTTCTATGCATACACATCACAATCAACCTGTAGAAATAAAAAAATATATATAAATATATGCATATATATATGTATATATATATTAGCAGGTATTGATTACTTAGATTGTAAGCACTTAAAGTACATTACAAAGGGCAGAACTTAAGTTTTTCTTGTGTAGATGAAACGACCTACCAGAGCTGCTTGGCACTGTCAGATACCACCCCCTGGCATTAATCCTTCTATGTCTCTGTCTTAGTATATTCAGTGTTATTGTAACCACTTGTATCTAACAGGAAGATTCAGAACTTATAGATGCTGCCTTGCAACAACATAGAGATGCATACAGATGTGTTCACATGCAGCCATTCCATTGCCAGGTGAAGTCTTGCATGCCTGCTCTGGCCAACGGAATAGTAAAAGTGGCTTTGACAGGTTTATTTCAATTGCTTTATAGATATATTAATTATATACACATACACACAAAGGCATATTTATCAGATAGCTTTGACATTTTGTCATCCTTTTCAAAACAAAAATGACACAAAGAGGAAACATGGCTAAAAGTGTTTTCTCCCTTTGAAAAACATGCCCCATAGAGCAGTGCTTCTCAAAGTGGTGGTCCGCGGACCAATAGCTGCCGGTCCGCGGCGAGGCTGATTCATTGATTAAAATCAATGACAAAAGCTGGGTGGCGGTC
>JAKJJM010187045.1:0-10178 GCA_021901965.1 Pipa carvalhoi
ATATCAAAAATGTAAGATATAAAAAGTCCAAAAGCCACAAAGCCAAAGCAAAGTGAGTGCTTGAAAGTTTGAGGCAAAACCACACCCGATTGTGCTCAGTTTGCAAAGTAATCTTCACTGATAGTGGGGAGGCTTGCCAGATAGAATAAATATTCTGGCATATAATCAGATCTCCAACATGAAATATAATAAGGTTCCTTTCAGCATTCCACACACAAATATCAAAGCAGTGTGATTACTCAGACCCGCCCAGGATGCATCCAGGATCACATAAAAAAAATAAACACATATCCCATAGTGCAGGAGTATTTAATAGTAGTAAAACACAGCTGAAAATATACTCACAAGCAGAAAGGTACAAATGAGCCTTATAAAAGTCCAAAACAAGTCCCAACGCACGTTTCACTGCTAATGTACTGCTTCCTCAGGGGTATAATGCAGACTCCAAGATAAATCTGCTTTGGCTTTCTGGCTTTTGGACTTTTTGTATCTTACATTTTTGATATGGTTCAGTGTGGTACAATAGGAAAAATGGGCACCGTGGACTTTAATGATAAAAATACAAATATATGTTTTCTTAACTTGTAACACACAAAAATAGGTAGAGGCAGATCAGGTATCAATGGAGATACAGGCACAATATGTTTTCAAGAGATACATGCAGCAAGTAGCTGCCCCTGTATGGAGCAATCCCAAAGATGGCCCTGGATGTGGTCCCAAAGATGGCCCTGGATGTGGTCCCAAAGATGGCCCTGGATGTGGTCTTTGAGGGATGAACTCCCTTATTTATCTGACTCAGGGAGGCTGTAATCTTTAGCACAACATTTGCCTGGCTCTGCAGGGAGTTAGGAACCCTTCCCCCTGCCAGTAAATTGTGTTCTATTCCACGAGACTATGGAGTGTGCTATGTTTTACTTCACCTTTTTTGTTTATATATAGATATACAAATTGGTTACAAGAAAATGCACTATTTAAATTTTTGGCAGGTGCATCTAGCTGTTAGACAGTTAAAGTACAACAAGTTGTTATGGAAAGTTATTACTCCTAGCTTTAACAGAATGCATTGGAAAGATGCCCAATAAAAGTTGTACCTAGGCCAATTACTAGGCCTTGGATCTCACATTTTCAGAAAGTAATGCATATCATTTGCAGGAGTAATTTTAATTGCTTGTTTATTATAAGTTAATGTTAAGAACAGTTACCTTTTTGAAACAGCAGTGGGGAAATGTCACTGTGAACCTTCCCGTGCTTGCTATTTTGCCAAATGTCATGTGTAGTATACAGGGACAGAACTACAGGACAGGAGGTCCTTGTACAGGATAGGGGAGATTAGGTCAGAAGGGATGTAAATAAAACAGAGGAGGTGCCTCATTGCATTTCTGATGGTATCAAACAGGTACATTGTTTTATTGGAAACCCCCAAAAAATGTTTTACTAGGCATTCTGGATTTATTTTTGTGGGTTCACAAGTGCTTTATAGTCCATTCAAGATTATGTATACTTTGCTTAATCTTCTTTGTACAGTAGGAATAAGCAAACAAATTCTGGGCAGAGGATCAGTGCTGTGTGTACCCAGCAATTAAGCACACATAGTTACTTGATCACACACTAGTGATCAAGCTCACTCCAATAATATAGACTGGTAGGTTATAAATAAATAATGTTCTTTGCTCGCCAATAAAGTATGGATTTAAAGATTTTTTTTCTGGTCTTACTTTGACATTTATTCTTTTCTTAATACAACAGCACAAAACAGTCACTTAGATTTGCTAATACACATCGGGCCTCATCCATGAAAGTCTGAATAGTTACATAAAAGCACGAATTCTCATTCATTCATAACTTCCTTATGTTTGCTTATTCAGCAAATTCTGCGATGTGGCAAATATGTAACTAATTCGGATAACTACAGCAGTCACAGATTTAAGGCGCTCTTTGCTCTTCACTTTACGTGCGTGTGCACAGGTAATTCGACTATTCGTATTCGAATTGGGGAGTTGATGGCAGGGCTCCAATGTGGCATAAGGGACTAATCATTCAAGAATAACAGTAGAATTTGCGGCTATGGGGGTTATTGGCTAAAGTCCGAATTGTTGCATAAAAGTGTAAATTCGCCAGGTAAAGACAGTCGCTATATATGGCTACTGTCGCAGTTGCGATTTCATTATGGTCATATTGTCGTGATTGCGACTTTAAAATTGTAGTGAATTTGCTATGGGAATCCGATGTTTTGAGAATTTGACAGTTGAATTCTCACTTTACTCAATAACCCGCTAAATGTCAACTTGAACTAGGGACAGGGTGACCTAGAAATGGATGTATTATTCACTGAATACAGTTAATATGACATTGTGAGGATGAAGTCACTGGACTTCACTTGATGAATTCACATCACTGCATAACTTTGCATCCTACTTCTATTTGAGTGATTGTGCCACACGATGCATCCAACAGCATCTGCCACTGTCCACTTGTTCGACAAGTCTATCTGCTGCTTCATGAATAAGGAGAGGTGAATTTGCAACTATTTTGGTGATGTGACTTGAATTGTTGCCAAGTAAATTGTGAGTTTGGACTTCCGAGAATAAGGCCCATACTGTCTTGGCAATGTCTCAAAACTGTTGAATGTTAATTGGGTTTCCTGGATTCCTGGGAAGGCTGAAGAAAAGCTGAGACCTGGAAAGGAGTTCTAACAATTCATCATTCCTACTGTGGTGGATATTGATAGTTCAGCTATTCCTTGGTTTTTGAATGATAAAAGTATTTCTTTTTGGTAAATGATATGGACTGGGTACTGAGTTCCTTCTGTGAAGTGGTTGATTAAATACACAGTTTGTAGCAGTACATGTTAGCAATGTGTAATGGTTCACAAGTATTTGCCCCAACCAGTTTAGCCTGCTCTTGAGTTTGTCTCTGGCTTTGTCTGTATTAGGTTAAACAGGACCGGAACAAATTTTTCCAGCACTCAAGGTCAGGCTGCTGAAAAGTGTACCTGAAAACAAATAATTCTATTTCATATGACTTACGGTGCATGGGAAAGATGTACTGCTCTATTGCGAGAGAAAAAAGTACCAAATCTCTGTCTACATGCATTAGGAAGAGGTTGTAAAAATGATGTTGGTCGTTGTTAGGTGCATCTGGTAATGCTTAGCTTGGAAGCCAATAATTCTCTTGCTGACATTGTGAGTCTCATTGACTAAAGTCCGAATTCACCTGTTGAATTCACTTCGCTGCAATTCGAGTCACATTGCCAAAATAGTCGTAAATTCGCTTCTCACTATTGACTGAGATGCGAATACTCTTGCCGAACAGTGGTGAACGCTGTCAGGTGTGTAGTGTGATGGAGTCAGTCAGATAGAAGTAAGATGAGAAGTCATGAGGAGTGATGTGAATTCAACAAGTGAAGGGCAGTGACGTCAGTCTCATCATATCCCACTAACTGTATTGTGTGAATATTCTATCTTTTTCTATGTCACTTAGTCGCAGTTGCCATTGTCACTTTTGAATGAATAGTCACCTTACGCAACACTGGAGCCCTGACAACAACCCCCCAATTCACCAGTCTGAAGTGGCGAGGTCAAACAGGTGAATTCGGATTAGTTCACTTAGTCACTTTCGCACCTTTGCACCACTCCTCCGCTTAGTCAATAATAGAGGTACCCATGCACGCACACACAAAATGAAGCGAAGAGCTCTGTGTATTTGCCCAAATTGGTTGCGTATTCCCCACTTTGCTCAGTAAGAGAACATGGGGAAGTGGAGAATAGATGCGAATGCACACCTCTACGAGACTATTTGGACTTTAGTCAATGAGGCTCTTTAATAACCCAATGACCTCCCTTAGAAGGGACATTTTGAATGACTGCCACTGGCTTGCTTGCCACCTGGCTCTAGCTGCTGCATGAGTGGCACCTGTCTACTGTTCTGACTGCTCCTCTGTTGTTCTTGTAACTCTTCTGTTGGTAGAGGAACTGGAGCACACCAGGTTCTTAATATTTTACTGCCTCCCCTATTGAAAGATCAGTCAATTCCCAGGTTTGTTGGTTACAATCTGTATGTGACATGGTGCATGATGGAGATCACAGTTTGCTCAATACCAACTGGTTTTACTGTTCTTTTAAAGAGGGAATCATTCTGTAAGAATATATATTTAATGATATTTCTCTTGGATATTTTTCAAGGTAAAAAAAAAACAGTAATGAGAGGGATATATAGATAGAACAAGTGATTTTTTGGCTTGTTTTAAAGTGATTAAGAAAATGTAAAATACTATATCAAAAAACTGATTTAGCCTTTTACCTACAGAGCAAATCAGTACAAACCTTTAACACCCCACGCTGAAAATCTAGGTTTTCTGTAAAACGCCTTAAAGTGCTACTGAGTTTTTTTTCACTATTCTAAAGATCTTTGAATGTTATCTATAAGTCATGTTTTTGTTATTTTCGTCAGTGTCTTCTGTGAGCTAAAAATATATACCCGATTTCTGTCTTGTAGGGTCTGATCCAACAGCTTTTTATGCTGTCATTGGAAGTGAGGTTTCTACCCTTTGAATTCTGGGTAAAGGATTCCCAGTAATCAAGGGTTGTGCAGTAGATTATTAAAATAAATTCTATCCTGTAAGGTAAATCAGGTATAATTTTAGCTCACAGAAGCCACTGACAACAATTACAAAAACATGACTTATACACAACTTTCAAAGATCTTTAGAATAGTGAAAAAACACAGGTGTCAGTATCAGTTCAAGGTTTACACCTGTTGACTTTATATTTTCAGTGTCTGACTTCTAGGAGGCAAGGTACAAAACATGCACAAATATACTTGTCAAACAAGCAGACAGAGGTGATCACTGTCGAATGCGTAGTGTGGAGTAGTCAGGTGGATAGAAGTAGGATGAGAAGTCATGCGTACTGAGGTGAATTTGACAAGGGCAGTGATGTCAGTCTCATCATATCCCACTAACTGTATTGTGTGAATATTCTATCTATTTCCATGTCAACTTGTCCCTAGGCTATGTTGTCACTCAGTCACAATCGCCATTGCCACTTCAGCATCATATTTTATTGAGCAATGGGAGAGTGGCCCATGCTCAATTAGGGAGCATTGTCCTTGTTCATCAGGAGGAGGGGCCAGAAACTGCTGAGCCTCCCTAGTGCTTGTCTTTGCAGATAGCGCTGTTAGAAATCTAATGAATTAGTAAGGCAAAATCAGTGTTTTAACACTTCCCTAGCTTAATGTAACATGGCCATTTATTATTAAATAATTCATGTCGAATCTTTAGGAATATATTTATAAAATTAGAAAAGTTTTTTTCTTAACTCTGGAAAATTTGACAGTTTTGGACTACCTCACTAGTAAGTCCCTACAACGATGGGCCCAAAGGATTATTGGTAAAGTATGCAGCAGTGCAGGAGTGTGTAACCAACACACAACTAAATGGGCTAGTCAGCAATGTTCAGTGTAGATAAGTAGCAACTGGGTAGGTAGGTTTTATAATACATTTATTATTGTAATGGGTTTTGATCATGTTTTAATGAAATATGTATACTGCCACTGTAAGAGCAAGTAGATAAAACTAAGTACAAGTGCTCTTTAAATAATAAATCTGAGGAAGTCTGGCATTCCTGATGAAATGTGTTGGGATTATAGCACATATCCTGTTTCCTTTTAATAAAGCATTAACAAGTATATTGATCTTTTATATTCCTGATCTCCTGGGGTTGTGAGTTCAAAGATCACTAAGTGGTTACATGATTACAAATTAAAAACATTTGATCCCCAGGGGCCACCATTGTTTCACATGAAGAAAGCAGGATCAGAAGGATACTGGTAGTAGTTTTGAACAGCGCTGAATACCCAAAAGGACAGCGGTATCAGACACTCACTGTGAAAGGCAAAATGAGATGAATGTAAGTGCCGACTATGAGAATGCCATTGAGATACTGTTAAATGGGGTGTAGATTGATGGGACATACTTGTGCTGTATATTATGTTAAGAAGTTAATGCTTATAGACAAGATGCTGGATAACACTGGTACCTTAATTACTTTCTTCCACGGTTAGATTAAAGACACTAGTAGTTAGAATAAACCAGTTAAAATCCACATTACAAACAAAACCCCCTTCATTACCTCCCACTACTGGCCTTTCCAGGAGATGTTTGAATCCCATACCTCTACTATATCCATAGGACCTTCTTCTTCTTTGACCAGTGAAACTGTAGAAAGGCAGGGGTCAGTAAAGTGGGGGATGGGGGGATGCATAGTGGATGCTGTGTTCAAGTTTTCTAAAGGAACCTGAAAACTGAAAAATAAGAGCTAAGGAATAAATAGCTAAAAAGAGGAACCTGATTAAAAGGAACTATAAAATAGTAACTTTTCATCATTAGAGGCCACATTACTCTTGTGGTTTATATGAAAATCAAGGAGGTTATACAAAAGGTTCTTTGGATTTAAGGTAGTGGTATTGTACAAAGTGAAATCATGGACACAGCTGGAGCTCTCAGGAACTCATAATTATTTATTTTTCTTATAACCAGACCAGTAGCCATGTACTTTTACAGAAATTCATTGATAAGTGCTAATGGTACATGTACAGCGTTTTAAGACGTGTATACATATAATAAATTACAGTATGTATATAGTAAAAAGTATTAGTAAAACATTATGTTCTTCAGATTCAGCCTTTATAAAACCATCTCCAGGTTCACCCAGTTGAAGAAGAAACAAATCTACATTCATTCCAGCTTCCAGCTTGTCCTCTGAATAGACATATTTTATAACTAGAAATGTCTATTCTTGCCAGAAATGCATCCAAAACATTTTAAATGGAAACAATAAATCACTCATCACTTGAGGTTTTTATTGGGTGATTCCTTTGTGAGCTATTACATGCTGGTTTATTATTTACTCTTGTGAGTGCATTTTTTTCCATTAAAATATTTATCCACTTTTGCATATTACGCTATGAAGGTTCTTTCTTTTTGAGCCCCATATACAGATGTGACATCGGTGCTTTCCATATTTCCTAATTATACTTTGTAAGAGCCTTTGTACAAGGTGCCATTTGGTGAGTTCTTACCCCGGACGGGGCTTATTGTGCTCCCCACTCTGAAGTGCACCTTTTATCACAGAACACGATTATTTTACAAAGAGTGTTTTTCACTTGCACTTATTATAAGTGTGATTATTCTTGTGTTCTCACTGATCTTGCACAGTTCACATGATTGGCACATATTCACTTTATATCATTGTATATGAAGTTTAATGCACTAGGTGCTTTCCTTCTTATTTTTTTTTTATGCACAGCCACTTCCTTCTCCCTGTTGGAGAGATCGTTCAACCTTTTCATACCTTACATTAAACCTTTACTGTACTTCTTGATGGACCAGAAAAACTGGCCTATCAGCCTTACTGTGTGTTGTACAAAATAACTAGTGAACAGAGCTTGAAGCCCTTAGGCTGCTACCTCAGAAACTGTTACCATATAATACACACTATAGGATATACGTTAATCAAGAAGCCACAGTCAGGACAGCATTTGGCAACACGGACTGGTTGAAGGTCCAGAAAGGCGTTTGACAAGGCTGCACTCTATCACCAGCCCTGTTCAATCTGTATGCAGAAAAGATCATGAGACAATGCAATCTGGACATATCATCAATCGGAGTGAAAATCGGTGGTAGAAATATAAACAATCTCTGATATGCCGACGATACTACTTTGATTGCGGAAATTGAAAAGGACCTGGAATATTTTGTTTAAAAGTCAAAGAAGGAAGTGAGGACATGGGACTGTACTTCAACATCAAGAAAACAAAGGTAATGACAGCAAGCAATGGTACAGTCCACTTCACAATCGACAATGAAAAGATTGAATCGGTCAACAATTTCTTCTTCCTCGGATGCAAGATCGACTGCAGCGGGGAATCAGGGGCAGAAATTAGAAGAAGAATCGAACTTGGCCACAGCACAATGCAAGGAATGGCAAATATATGGAAGAGCAAAGATATTAGCATCGCAACAAAGATCTGTATGGTCAATGCAATGGTTTTTCTGATCTCCATATATACATGCGAAAGCTGGACACTCAAGAAGGCAGATAGAAAAAAAATCGACACCTTCAAACTATGGTGTTGAAGACAAATGATGCACATACCATGGACATCAATGATCATAAACAAGATTATCCTAGAATGTGTCAAATCAAAAATATTGCTAGAGAGTAAAATCACCAATCAACGGCAAAGATAGGAAAGCGTGGAGAACAATGATCCATAAAATGACCAAAGTCAGCCTCAACTGAAGGGATAAATCATCATCATCACTACAGGATATTACATACTAAGGATATTACTTGCTCTTAAGATTGCTATCCCATTCTCCACTACTTGGGGAACTTTTGGTAGTTACTTTTTAACAGAGCCCTGGTTGTCCCCTGGTGATGTTTAGAGCCTCAATTTACTTTAGAGCTGCTTTGGGGGAAGACTGATACTTTACTGGCAACATTTTGTCACATGTCTCTTTTACTCATATTTCTTCCTCAGCTCGTTGTTAACTGAATTTATTTTCTGATAATAATGACATGGATGAAATTAAACAGAACTCAGAGCATCAGTCAGGAATGGTGACTTCTGCTAGTAAAAATAAATGTTACTAAATTAATGTTATTAAATTAATTAAAGATTGTCTGCTTGGCAAAACAATGGAGACTCAAAAATTTGTTGAGTACTTAATTCACAGTGAACAACAATGTACAATAAAAGATAATATTAACAGAAATGATATGGCTAATAGCATTGACAGTGAAGTTGAAAATCTTTAACCTTAACCAGCTCACTGTTTCTATGGCAGCTACAGTTTCATTTCTAGTGGTATGTTGGGTTTAATGCAACAACATATTAAGAAATAAAAATATACTTGTATACATAAATATACATATATGGGGGCATAGAAAATATTATCATCTTCTACAGTTTTCTCAAAATCAGTCTGGGGGTTTATTAAGGTTTAATATGCAGTCTATGCGCTAATAAATGATTTATAGTGATAATACATTTAATAATACACCTTTCCTAAAAAATCCATTTGATGTCAGTTTTTCCAGCCTATTTGACCCTGACTTCTCTGCTTTGGTTGCTCACATCTGATTGGACATTGCATAGTTTCATGGTTTCATTGCATGGTTTCTGTTTTTCATGGACTGGTGGGCGTACGGGCCAATGCGCGCTGATGGTGCATGATGGTGACGCGCTATATGTGCACACATAACCATCATGTGGCCCAGTGCCGAGGAACCTGAGGACCGATGGTGGTCCGCAGCCCAGCATTTGGGGACTCCTGCTGTATAGTGCCGATAAGCCTCGCCCTGAGTGACATCACTCACTATTCAAAGAGCCAGAATCCCCCTCCACCTCTCCTTATCTAAAATCCTGTTCTTAACCCTGAGCATGCGCAGATAAGAGCTGTCTGATGGCTGTGTGGTCAGCTGTGGAGAGAGAAGCCATTTAGAGGAGGGGGCGTGGCTAAATGCTTGCTCTTCCCATACAAGAAGTGCTGCAGAGGGAGGGAACAGCTACAGGGGGATATTGAGCTCTGCTGAGTTAAGAGGTGAGTCAGGAGTTTCTTAATACAAATAGCTTGACAATAGGTTAATAGAGTATTCTTTATAGACAGGGTTTACATACCTATAAATCAGATTTTAATTAACAGGTCGGTAATTTTTCTAAATGGCCACTACCCTATCAAATTAAATTTCTCCCTAGTCAGAATACATATTCAGCTTTAAATTGTAGAATTAAATGACTTAAACGGCATATTAATGGCAATTAAGATTTAGATACAAAAACTATATTCAGAAAAGGGACCGGCATTGTTAAAGGCTGTTTCTGCTACTGCTCATCCTGAATTAATGAAGAAACTTAGATGATTTTGCTGTAATATAAGTCTGTGCTTGGATATCACATATTACTGTGGCATTATGAAATTGTCTTATATCACCATAAGAAGATTACAATTTCACACTATTCAAAACAAATCTGAACTATTTTAGAGTTCATAAAAGGAACAGTTAAGTCACCAACTGTTATCTGCCTGTCTATTTGTCACTGTTAAATAAATACATTTTGATATATGTATCATTTACTTAAACCATGCTTTTTAATCCACAGCCAGTTTTTTTTTT
>JAKJJM010187113.1:0-12639 GCA_021901965.1 Pipa carvalhoi
TATCTATCTATCTATCTATCTATCTATCCATTACATTTGTTTAAATCAGGACTGAAAAGACAACACAGCAAAGTACTAAAATTGGACAATGTATGTTGATGCTTATTACAGGCTTAGAGCCAAAAACCCAACACTGGAAAAAATGTTACCTAAAAAATGGAGAGTTGATTGACTTTTGCACCATAGCAGTTTGTGTGCTGTTGTGCCTCTCTTCCTCAATCTGTGAAGTAGTCACCCAAAATTAAAGACTATGATTAAAAAAATAATCCCATTGGTTCTGCAGTTCATTCTGGGAGTTGTAGGCCACATTTTCATCCAAGCATTAAATATATAACAACAGAAAAATACATACTCTCCCGGAAAGTATCTGCACAGATTTATTATTCAATGGATAAAGATGGATATCTGTTTTATTTTTCTTGATCCTTTATAATTATTAATAACATAATTTTCACTAATTCAGACATGGGATGGAAAACAGCTTTTATATAAATTACTCCTTGTAAGCAGTCCTGGGAACTTGCTGGGGGTCCACCTGAAGAGGTTTTCAAGGTCTCCAGGAAAACCCTCAAGTTCTTTAGGCTGAAGGCAAAGAAAAAACTCCACCCTCCATGCCCCAAACCTCAGCCCCTCACTCAAATCCTACCCCTCTTAGTCCACAAATCCATGCAATTGGTTCCCAATACATTAGCCCCTCCCAATAATTACGCATTTTTAGCTAAATCAGAACTCCAAGGCAGGGGCTCCAGAAAGGTTCCCGGGTATGTTTATAACCATTACCTACTGCACCAGCACTAAAACAACATCTTATTTAGAGAGACGTATGGTCAATACGGTGGCCTTGCAGGGCTGTGATCCTTTTAGCTACACAGGGCCTAATGGTTAATCTCTGTTAAAAGCTGTATATAAGTACACACAATATATAAAAGTAAATAAATAAGCATTATCCAATGATACATGCAACTCTCATTGAACGAATGACAGGTTTCCTGATGTCAGTAGTTATGCTGGAAACCAGCGTTTCTTTCAGTTCTAACTGAATTCAGGGGCATAATTATCTAAACATGAATTATCCTATAGATGCATAAATTAACCACTTCTCAGACTTCACATGTTCATGAAAGAATATTTTCTGAAATGTGGTGAATTGTCTCACAGTTCACAATATTATGACAACATTGTATTTGTGTTTCCCTATTTTCAGTTGTCAGTGCATGCTGGGATTTGTAGTTCCCCGTGATCTTTAAATCCATAAACTGGCCGGCTCTTAATCTGCACTTTCTGCTTTGACTGAATATTTACTGTTATCAGAAGTCAGCACCCTTGTTGGTCCTGCTATAAAAGATCAGTCTGTGACCAATATGATTAAATCAGAGAAGCAGGTGCACAATTCTGAATAGACCATTGTGGGTGAAATAAATAATAAGCCTAGAGGTTTCTTCAAGGAAAAAAAAAAATAGATGTTTATTTCATTGTGTAGATCAGATGAACAGTTTGTTTTTTATGCATATACCAAATTACCCTAAAGCATGTAATCAATAGGTTTTCTGCCTTTCAGTAAAGCATTATCATTTGTGTGGTCATAATGGTTTAGAATGCATGAGCTGTTTTGTATTTCAACCACATCATACCCTGCCTAAAATGGGGTACGTTTCAGTTTATTTAGCGCTATATAGTTTTGCTATTAGAGAATATATAGAAGATTATGTGAAGGGGTGTTCAAGAAAGTATTACTAAAAGAAAATATCCAAATGAGAGAATGGCTCTCATATAATGTCAGAAATGTTAGTGTACGTTGAAAAAAATCAAGAAAGGTATAAAAAAAACACCAAAATTACTGATAAGGCTCTATATAGTATACGCATCAAACTGGTATGAAGTATCAGACCCAATATCAATTTAATGCATGATGGTCACAGGGGAACTCGTTAGATAAAAACACATAAAAGAGACATTTTCACTTTACAGAATAAATATTTGTTATTGTATCTGTATAATGCCGGCTAGCACGGGGTTGATATGTGACCTGATGCTGCTGGTTTCTAGGCCAATTTCCCACCATGCATCACTCTGCTGATATGGCAGTGGCAAATTTAAATAGTGATGATGCAGAAACGAAGCACTAGAACATTGATGTTCTGCCCTCAAAGAGGTGTAACAGTGACCAGGTGTGCTATAGTTCTTCTAGTAGTCTTCTGGTTCTTTGATACCCCAGTTCCCATAACAGTCTCACCGATAGGAATCTTTTCCTTGAAATTGTATAGTTTTTTAGTGGGTAAATGTGACTTGGTCATTGTTGCATCATCATGTAGTTCTTCTACCCAGCTGATGAAGGATGTTGCTGGCTGTTATGTTTTTGTGAGACAATTTTAATATCCAATATAGCCTTTATGTTTGCCAATTCCCTTTTGGGGCCTCAGACTTTTTCAGTGGGGTTAACTGGGATCTGGCAACTTGAAGCAAATATAGGGCAGAACAAAATTTAAGGCAGAGGTTTGACATCAGGACAGGACTCATAATCTGGTATAAAAGTTCAAAACAAAGAAAGCCAATCACTAGCAAGACTTAGACAACCATCACGATAGGACCAAGCCTCTGTAGATTCAGTATTACTGGCAGTTTATTTGTCAGATTTCTTCTGATTTGCAAACAACTATTGCATTTACACATCAACCAAACAAAACAAATCACCAATACAAACGTTGCAAACTTTTCTGATTCCTGTAGAAGAGTACATTTGCTTGGCAGTTTATAAAGCCGAGGTTACTCAGACTTACATCATTTTGCAAGAATCCACAAAGGACTGCAGCCTTTCCATTCAACCAAATTCCAAACTATCTAGTTTTTCCTGAAATGTAGGATATAGTATTTTCAGAACCTCCAATTCTGCCCATCTCAAACTTGATGCCCACCAAAAACACAAAATCTGTATTTGAAGGTTTAGATGAAAATGAGAAACAGTTCACACCACTTACTAAACCAAGAATAAATCAATAATTATTTATGTGCTTGCCCCCAAAAGGCTGGTCACCATAAGTCTTATTCACGATTTAAAAAAAAAAAAATAATTCACTAAAAAAGTCCTTTATGAAAATGTAATCCATTGATGAAGTACAATAACTGGAAACAAAACAATGTTTCATGGATAATTTATACCTACTACTCCACCCTCTAAGTCCCCAATCCAGCTTTATAAACCTATTGCTGTGGACAGGACCATTCACCTCTTACTTACACAAAGTGTATATGAAATTACAAATAAACATCACAATATCAAACAGCAGTTTATTGATACATGTAGTCCATAAATTCACCAGTGATCAAGAAGGTGCTGTGGAATAAAAACTTCAGAATTGAAACTTTATTAAAAAACTAGATAATATATATTTTTTTTTTTTGTTACAAAACCACATATCTTATCCAATCCCTTAAACATCAGAGAGTGGTTACAAATTCCCTAATATTGTGGTTTTAAATCAGAGAGACAAGGGACAAACATCTTTATGAATTGGCACAGGTTCATGAACCGGAATGGTTTGTAACCACTCTAGCGGTTGCAACTCCTGTAGGGGGATTTTACACGAAGGAAGGTATGTCTCCCCAACCTTTCAGTATTATGGCTTTAAATCAGCCCAATTTCTCAATCAAGCGTCAGCTGTGGTCTGAGCCACTCTCTTTAAAAATTAGCAGAGAATAGCCCTGGGTGGGGTTTTGGTATTTGCATAGTAGTGTGCCTTGTGTAAAGAAGCCTGCTTCAGGTTCAGAATCCCTCTGGTTACTGAGTGCAAGTGTGCTACACTTTGGCACATTGCTGTGTTGTTTCCCTCTGTGTTTCGTTTGAAGACAGAAAGACTCTGTTGTTTTGCTTTTGTGTTCTACAAATAAAGCTGGACTTTTCTTAAAAAGACCCCGGTAAAGCCAAATTATTCAGGAAGGCGGAATTCAAGGTGAGCAAATCCCTTACACCACCAACATATTTAAATGTTGAACTGACCTGATTTTTCGAGTAAATACATTGACTAAACATTAAGGGTGAAATTTACTAAAGTTGAAAATAATTGTTTGACTTTTTCGCCCGTTTTTCACCACGAAAATAGGCTAAAGACAGCCGAAAAATGGCCAAAAAGGTAAAAAATGTAATGTTTTTCATGGCGAAAAACGGGCTAAAAAGTAAAAAAAATCATTTTCAATTTTAGTAAATTTTGCCCTATAACTCTCATAAAGGTACCTCATCCTTTGTAAATTTCTGCACATCCCTCACACTGGCGCTATGGTCTGACCCCCCCACTCTTAGCAACAGGAAGTTTTACATACAAACCAGCTGATGATCTGTTCAGGTTTCCCTCATGGTACAAAGGTTGCACTTGCCATCTAATTAGTGAGTTCTAGACACAATACATAGATACCTTGAATACAGTAGCTCAATCAACAGTACCTTTGCCCAAATTAACAAGAACTTTCCTGGAAACAGACTCACTTAAACTATAGTTTTTTAACCAGACATAAAAGAAAATTGTATATGTGTCACAAAGCAGTGCTTGCACTCCTGCTCACTGTCATGGTCCAGGGTTAATATAATAATTGGTAACCACCGAACTTAGGTGTAGAAGGAGAGAGCAGTCCGAATAGTATAGACTGGACCAGTGAAGTGCTCAACACTCAGGGCGCGGAGTCTAAGTTGCCCCACATCTTTGCCAGGAACCCCCTCAAGGAGGTAAGGGTTTCGCTGCTAAAGGCATCCAGGTTGTGGCCCCAGAGATAGAGGTCAAACACTGAGGTAACAGGAAATAGCGGAAGTCCAATAAACAGATACAGGTCGAGGAAGGCGGTAAACAGCAGAAATGGGAAACCAGGCCAGAGGTCAGAACAGGTAGAGGTCAGAATATCCAGAAGTCAAGCAAAGGGGCAAACACGAACAGACAAAATCACAGAGAACAGACACACTCAGGTTCAAAAACAGAAACTATAATCGGGCACTGAGCCTACTGACAGATTGGCTTAAGAAGCCAAAAGGGGCAAAGCCAAGGAGACGCAAAGGGGTGAGCCACATTCCTGATACGCACCACTTATACATCTGCCGACTTAGTGTCAGCATTCGCTGAGGACTAGCCAATCCGGAGCCGCTGACGTCAGGGATGACATAGATTAGCACACTAAGATTACCTAACTAAATGCACTAGAATATATGTATGACTGTGCGAGTCTAGGATTATCATCAATTAGACGGGTGCAGATAATTCAAAACACAAAATTAACCAAAACTTCAAGAAAAAGGGATTATTGCCACTGCACTCATAATATCCAAAATCTTGAAGTAAATTTCCCACTGATGTGGATGGGCATATATATAAGCAAAATCGCATGCGACCCAAGGGCAGTTATATAAAACCAGAACAATTATTCATATCAAGATAGTTAAAAGGACCAAAGTATGTCAATGAAATATATCACAAACAATACACAGTATTCCAATCTCCGGGCGTCCCCTTGAGTAGGATAAAAAAAGTTAGAACAATATGCGAACCACAGTCATGATCAAAAGCCAACAAGTAATGATACACAGTAACTAGAGACTAATACAATATATACACAGAGTGTCCCAGATACTAAATAACATTCAATCTCTTAAGCTGAGAACAATAGTTGGAGGAATAATAAATCGCCAGGAAGTATCAGTAGTGATCCATCGAGTTCATGTATCCTCAATGATCCTATCAGGGGGGCAACCAGACAGGTATATTTCATATCATAACTGAATGCGCTACAACACGAGGGAGAATACCATATATAAAGCTAACCAATATAGAGAACAGAGCGCCATTTTTGCCTTAGACTACATGGTGCTATATTTGGGCAACCCTGGAAGGTATGAACTTTGGTTACAATTATCTTTGCACGGTCTAAACTCTATGGGGGTTATTTATTGGAGGGCGAACAGTCACGTAAAGGCACGAACTTGCGTCCTTTCGTGACTTCTCCAACTTCATTTATTTAACAGACTCTGCAATGTGACAAATTTGCTACCAATTAGGATGCTTACGACGGTCGCAGACTTATTGAGCTCTTTGCATCACTTTGCATGCGCATGTACAGGCAATTCAGCTATCCAGGAAGCAATGGAGTCAGTCGAAGGAGCAAATTCCACAAGGCGTACAGCTCCGAATTCACCTGTTTGACTTTGCCACATCAGAGTGATGAATTGGGGGGGTTCATGGGTGTTGGGTAAGGCGACTGCTTATTCAAAAGTGACAAATCCTGCGACCAATTGACAATATGAACTAGGGCAGTGACGGCTAACCTATGGCACGCATCATGGCGGTGTTCGTGTTGCGCTCTCATATGGTCCATTGTAAATCCGCGACCGCGACAAGTTTCCCCATAGCAAAACCACAACTATTTTTCCTATAACAAGACAGCGACAATTTCCCATTGTAAAACCGCGATAATATTCCTATCATAAACTGCAACAGAATCTTGACACGCGGAGCTCAAAAGGTTATCCATCACTGAACTAGGGACAAGGTGACATAGACAGGCATGTATTATTCCCTTAATACAGTTAATGGCACATTGTGTGAATGATATCACTGGCCTTCAGTGAGGGAATTTGCTTCACTTCGTAAACCACTTTCTTTTTATCCCGCTATTGTCCGACTGACTATGCCGCGCTATGCATCCAACAGCGTCCGACGCTGTCCACATGTTCAACAAGTTTATCAGCTGCTTAATGAATAAGGAGAAGTGAATTTGCGTCTTCCTGTTCATTGTGACGTGTACAGACACAAAGTCACTATGCTAGGTGAATTCGCCCTTTGATAAATAACCCCCTCTATCACAACCCAGATCCTGAATATGAAAAGATAATAGTACCATTGTGTGCCCTTTTAATTACATTAAGGGACTAGGAATACTTGCCCTCTATTGCATTTTTTAAATCTGTAATAGAACTTTTGATCAATTCAGTCAACCGTCTTCCAAATTCATGGCTTCTGACATGAATCAATTGATAAATCAAGTTTCAATGTGCACAGATGATACCTTATTTTATTTATCCTGACATTAAAAGTTCCCTTTCTGTCCCTCATTATCTTTGTCTCTCTCTCTCTCTCAGGACTTCCTGCTCTGTAACGACACTGGCAAAGATTTCTCTGGTGCAGAGCAAGTCAATGGGGAATGTCTTAGTCACTCTGTGGACTGTTATATCAATTTTGCCACATACATAAAGCCATGTGTGACTAAAGGCATTATGGGGTTTAGCCTTATGAAAGCAAAGCAGCTTGCTATCAGAAAAATAAACCAATTGCCTTAAAGAGATAGGATGGAATAACTGATTAGGAAATTATACTGGACACCCCTCTAGAAGGTGACTCGTTATCAGTGCAAATAATGAATTCTAAATTAGGTGAGGCTTAAATGGGGACCTTATCCAGATTTAGTTTTAAATAGTAACCCTGCCAAACAGCATTTCATTCTTTGGCGTAAGTGATGTTTTTTTCTGTTCTGTAATATTCTGTTGACCCATTCATTGCAGAAGCCTTCTACAATAACTGTGTATGAATTATTTTTGGGGCAAATGCAAAGAATGTTATAAAAAAAAACCTTTATTCAGGATTCTTTGCAGAATGTTTGATGACTGCCACCTAATGCTGAAGCTACCAATACCCTTTAACTAGTGATATAACTCATTATGACAATGCCTGAAAGTTATATTAATTATAATGGGTGTGAATTGTGTGTCTGCTAAATGTGTTTTTTTTCATGTGATGGCAATGTAAAATGTATATAACCACAGCTGTATAGTACCTGATGGCCCAAGATCTTACCATTTGGGAACCACTGCAATAAACGGTTTTGATATTATTATATTTAATCATATACAGTAGATAGGCAGAACTGGTATTCTATGCAGCAGAGCAGAGAGAATAGTTTGTATTGTGAATCACCACGGAATTCTTCATCCTGGTCTTTCTAAACAAATCTCAGCTTACACGTGAATTACTTAGGAAATCAATTAGAATGAATTCAGTATTGAATTCGGTCCACCACTGGTAGACATGCTTTTGCAATTAAAAAATACCTTTCGATAAACTGATTGAAATACATTGTCCTAGGATTAAAAATAAACAAAAAACAAGATCTTGTCACACTCCATCTCTTTTTATCCAACATTGCCCACATTTCAGAGGGGCAGGAGAATAGCTGAAGAGTGGAGCTGGAAATTTCAAAATGTACGAGTACAAAATCTTCTTAGTCCTTTCTTAGGGTTTGCCATTCACAGCATTTTGATGTAGATTTCCTAGATAATGATTGTAATCCAAGAACAATCTAAGACATACGGCGATTGCGCTCGGCAATATCTTTCAGAAAAGGTTTGGGAGGTCAGCCACTGCCAAGTTTCAGATTTTCAGTCCTTCTTGTTTTATTTCACAGCTGTTCTTTAGAAAAACAAATTCAAAACTACTTGAAAAGTCACTTCTTGCCATTGGGGACACCACTGATGAATATAATTTCGCCAGCTGTATTTGCTTTGTATGGTTTGAGTGACAACCCAGTTTAATTTTGTGCGATGCAGTGTTTTATCCATCATTGCTTGTACAATACGTTGGATTCACAGTGCTCACTGTGAATGGAAAATGGAATGGAACTCCTGCATCTTACTTGTTACATTAGAAGAGTAGTCCAATGACCTAACAGCCTGGTCCATTAATATCACTTACCACTATTTAAATAAAGAAAAAATACAATTTTCTCACTGCCTTTTGTATATGGCCTGAAGGAGATTGCAAGATCTTTTAAAGCTCAGAGAAGGAGCTTGTGGGTCACTAGCAGGAACATTTACAATAGGTTTCATTTTCTTCTGACCTTTTATTCTTTGAAGAAAGGGTGACAGTAATGAAATAAATAAAAAAAGCATCATTAAGATGCCATACACATTAAGGGCCAAATTTATTAAAGTCGAAAAAAGGCTATTTTATTATCGATCTTGTGACATTGAATAAAATGACGTTTTCGACTTTAATAAATTTCACCTTGAATAATATGAAAATCAACGTCTCCCAGAATAAAATAAAGGGTATCTCAATGCAACAAAAATCCCCCATTTGTATTGAAACATGCCTTACTCTTAGGCGGATATTTATAAAAGTCAAATAAAATTTCAACTGGTTTATCGCTAGTGAATTTGCGCTAAACAGCACTAAAATATCGATATCACCGATAGCAATATTTATAAAGCCCCTTAATGTTATTTGACTGAAGATCTGCTAGTTACTAGGAAAGACGCTACACCCCATTCCCAGGATAGTCTTAATTCCGCTTCTATGGTGTAGATTGTTTTACAGATAGAGATCCTGACTATTCGGTGTATGGCTTGTGCATTTACACAAACATGTGTGCCAAGGATTATTTAGAAACAAACAAGGGCATTTGTTTAATATACAACAGGGATACATATTATCCAGTAATATAACTGGTCATGTACCAAATTATAGAGAAGGAAAGATAGGCATTGCATTTGCCTCCACTGTACAACTCTTTAGAATGACTTGACAGGCAGGTGCCATAGCGTCTATTAACTAGCACATCATGTGGCAAAAATTATACTCAACTAGCTACTTCTGTTATGGTCAGTGAGGCCCCACTTACATAACATGATTACAACATTTATTCTTTATAATTACTGGGCAGGAAGAACTGACGTGGCATCTGTTACTAGTTTGTTTAAACATTCCATTTCACTCCATAAATAAATATTAGTTTGATGCTTCATGTTACCATATTTCATTAATAAATGCACAGGTTTTGTTTTCCTCTGTATTAAAAATGCTAAATTCTATGATAATGCTATAATTTCACACCGGTAAACAACTTTATTAGTTACAGTGCAAGATAATGTTTTTTAAAGCTTTCCTTGCATGAACCTCACATCAGTATTAAATACGCGTTCAAATAAACCAATTAACAGGTGTTGAGGACACAGATACGTTTGGAATTGGCAGCACTTTCTGTATTTTAAGGTGATTGAAAAGAGCAAAATTATAATAAGACACCATTTTTGTGAGCTGAAAAAAAGCAGTTTAGAAATGTCCTTTTTCCCACCTCCTCACAGGTTACTGTTGACTCTTAACTAGTGAAATATAGGGTGAGTTAGGTGGGGTTATTTAAGTTGGCCAATAGTTTTTGACAATGCAATTTAAATTGATCCAATGCCTATTAAATTAGCCTTGTTAAGAAACCCATAATGACATTGCAATACCATGCTACATCATGTGGTATATATATCTAGCATCGTGTAGCCAAGTATCAAATGGTGATGCAACCACATACACACATGTAGACCACCATAGAACCACCAGATTAAAGATGCCAGATGACTATTGTGCAAAATTCTCAATGCCTCAAGCTCAGAATAATCACTGACAGTACACTGAGAAACAAACAGTGATTAGTAAATAACACTATTGGACCTGACAGTAAACCCTTCATCATAAGAACCATCTAGGGCCTTCAATGGCTTGTTGAGTTACAAAATATTTTATCTTCTGAAAAAGCAAAGGGCAAGATTTGAAGTCACCATCCAGAAATGCAGTATTGGAGGAGTTGTGAAAGTAGAGAAATAATTGTTTCCTACAGACTTCTGGAGAGACATGGAAGAAACTTGGAATAATATGTCTTGGTGAAAAATAGCCACCAGGTCAGAATTCTTCTTGACAGCAGGATGTCCAAAGAATAGGTCATTATGTGCCTGCAATAATACAAGAAAATGTAAATAAATTAGATTTTCAGGTTGTAATATAGATGTGGATAAAGAGGCATCTTCACAAAACACTACACTGCAATAATACCACAGGAATAGACTAGGGTGGAACAAAAAGTTTATTATATAGACATGGCAGAGCAGAAATAGTGGAGATAATTTGGATGATGCGATTAGATTCTTGGCAGTCGTTATATTAAGAGCCAAAACAGTGAGATAAAGTATCTGGACCCTGGGTAGTAGAAAATCAAAAAAGGTAAACCCAGAAAAGAATAATGCCCAGGGGGCTTGCCTAAAGTTCAATTTTTAACAGTGTTAACTGTTTAACAGTAGAGGAAATGTACACTTTTATTACATGTAAAAAACAATATTTTGTGTTTTCGATCCTTCAAGGAGATGCTGCTACTGTTCCAAGGTCAGTTTGACAGCCCAAAATTCTCAATTTACAATATGAAAATGACTTATTAACCAAGCGACTAAGTGGGTCCATCATTGGAGTCTCAACAATCATGTAACTGGTATTAAAGGTTTCCATTTGTCTCCCTGGCATATGCAGACAAAATTACAAGCTTTTGGACAAGTAGAGTTTCTAATAAACCCTCTGGCAAAGTTTCCTGAATATTGTATTGAATGGCTTTCGTATGCAAACAGACAAAAGTAGGTGCATTAGAATATGAATAATTTGGGGGATCGCCTCAAATAATGCTAAGGAGAAAGTATGCATGACTAATTATTGCTTGCTATAGCCATTGTTAGAGAAGGCTTACTAGGTTCTACACATGCAACAGAAATGGTAACTATTAATGCTCAGGATGGTTGATTGACTTACAAAGTGTCCATATGGGAAGAAAGAAGCTGCAAAGCTTGTGAAGCCCTTTGGCAGTGCACCTCTTGAGCATCCATTAGCTTTCCAGCAGTTTCCAAAACAACTTGGATCATGGCCTGACTTCAAGCTACCACAGAGAGGCCCAAGCAAATGTCAAGAATCTTCCATTAGATTGAAACTGAACGAAGCTCAATGTACAGAAGAGCACTGAGGTGGAAACCTGAACTTCACAGGAATTCTACTGTGGGAAAGACATAGCACTGTGACTTCTCTAGATTAAGACAGCGGGTGCAGCAATAAACAGAGAACAGTCAGAATAGACGAGGTCAGGGAAATAAGCAGATTTTGTGAATCTAGGGACAAGTTGAGGTTCTATACCAGAGAACTAAGCAGGGAGACAAGGCCAAGGGTCAGGGGTAGATTTAAAGTGCACCTGTCAGCTTGAAACAACATTGTCGACACTGCAGGCTTGTCGGATAGAAAGGCTGTAGGAGGAGGCAGGGATTACTTGATTGACAAGTAAGTGCCTCTTACCAGCCTTCCTCCCACAATACGCACAAGCATATCTGACACGCCTTAGGGGCGTGTCAGAGTGGTTGATTGGCAGATTGGGCACAAGATGGCGGCGCCCACAGCTTCAAATCAGGACAAGCTGACAGGTGCACTTTAAAAACAGACAAACAAGAGTTAAGACACAGGAGGTCAGTCATAAAAATAATGTTTCAGCAGTACACTAGAAAGAAGTAACCTGGGCATTAGTATCTGGTACTGTTTCAAGCTATACAGACTGTTTGGCTTTATGTTTTATGCTGAAAAGAAAAAGGATTGCACATTACTCCGACTGACAATAGGGCTTTGGAGAATACAGGAGAAGTTAAAGAAGAATGGATGAATACAGTACAAGTGACACCTTTATAAAAAAAACAGCGGGAAACCATACAAAATCAGTATCCTTTACTGAAGCCATTACTTATTTGGCTGTTAAAAACTTGAATCTTGTGTGTTATTATCATGGGGTATAGATGTACCTTTGCTTAAACACACACACACACACACA
>JAKJJM010187117.1:0-10500 GCA_021901965.1 Pipa carvalhoi
CCCCACTATTAACAGTAACCCAGTGTGAGTATGTACGATTAATAACCACCCTCTGTTTCCTACCACTGAGCCAGTTATTAACCCAATTACACACATTTTCCCCCTCTTGCGTAGAACCTCCGCAAGGAGGTATGGGTTTTGCAGCTAAAGGCAACCAGGTCGCGGCCCCTGAGGAAGAGATTAAACACAAAGGTAAAGATACAACGGAAGTCCAATAAACGGATATAGTTCGAGGCAGGCAGCAAACAATTGAAACCGAAATCCAGGCCAGAGGTCAAGGGAGTGGAGAAGGCAGAATAGTTGTGAGTCAAAGCAGGGGTCACACACGGAAAAAACAGAATCAGAACAGACGCAGCTAGGATCCAGAAGTAAATTCTATAAAATCGGGCGTCATGCCTCTAAAGAGATGGATTTAAGAAGGCCGAGAAGCGGAAACGTGACGCAACGTAATGACGCGACCGCGATGCAATGACATGACCGCAATACAACGATGCGACCGCGACGCAATGGAAATGCGACTGGACCAAGAGAGGCTGAGATCCGGTGAACAGGTACTTTCCTGACAGTATCCCCCTCCTCAGGGGCATCCTCCGGAGGCCCCTTGGGTTTTTCAGGATGTTGATCATGGAAGGAGTGAACTAGTCTTGGAGCATGAACCTCCTTGGCATTGACCCATGAATGTTCTTCGTGGACCGTAACTCTTCCAGTGGATGAGGTACTGAAGTTTCCTATGCGAAATCCGAGAGTCAAGAATTCTCCAAACTTCAAATTCCACTTGGCCATCGACAATAACAGGGACCAGGAGAGGGATTACTGGTGGAAAAGCGGTTGACTACCATACGTTTTAAGAGAGACATGTGGAAGGAATTGCAAACCTGTAAATTTTTGGGTAGTGTGAGTTTGACGGCTGCTGGGTTAATGATATCTGAATGGGGAAAGGACCAATGAACTTGGGACCCAATTTACCAGAAGGAAGGCAAAGATGAATATTCCTTGTGGAAAGCCAGACCATGTCACCTACTTTGTAGTCTGGGGCAGGACATCTTCTGCGGTCAGCAGCCTTCTTATGAGAGTCTACTGCTTTAGAGAGGTTACGTTGAGCCACTTGCCAAATAGAAGAAAACAAAGACATCTTGTCACTTAATGCGGGAACTGGGGAGGGAGAAACTGGAAAAGGAAAAGCTTTTGGGTTATGACCATAGGTACAACAGAAGGGAGACATACCAATAGAAGTGTGAGAGGTATTGTTGTGGGCAAACTCTGCCCAGGGAAGGAGTTCAGACCAGTTGTCCTGAGATTCAGAAACAAAACTCCAGAGGAACTGTTCTAATTTCTGGTTTGTTCTCTCTGAACTACCATTGGTTTGAGGATGATAGGCAGAGGAGAAGTGAAGATCTACCCCAAGGGTCTGGTGGAAGTCCCCTGTCTTTTTTTTCCACAAAGAAAAAGACGTCACCAGCAGGAGAAGAAGAAGGTCAGATAAAACCTTTCTGTAGGTTTTCTTGAATATATTCCCGCATAGCCTCAGTCTCAGGAACAGACAGAGGATAGACTCTACCTCGAAGAGGAAAGGTACCAGGAAGGAGTTTCTATTGGACAGTCATAATATCTGTGTGGTGGAAGTACATCTGCATCTTTTTTGCAAAATACATCTAGAAATCTGTGATAAACAGAGGGTAAAACAGACAAACTCTAGGATGACAAGGAGGCGTTGGCAATAGGGAGATTAGGGCATGTAGAAAAACAATTAGTTCGACACCTGGAGGACCAACTAGTTACTCGACTATGTAACCAACCAATTACAGGATTGTGTAACTTAACCAGGGGAGACCCAAAATAACAGGTGTAGCAGGGATATGAATTAGAAGAAAAGAGATAATCTCGGAATGCTTAACACCAACAGAGAGTTGTATTGGTTTAGTGGAGGTGTCAACTAAATCTTCAGACAGAGGCTTCCCATTCAAGGCTAATACTCGTAAAGGCGTAGGAAGAGCAAACGTGGGAATTAATTTATTCTTTGCACGGAAATGTCCATAAAATTTCCTGAGGCTCCAGAATCTAAAAAAGCCTGGGTATAAAAAGATGAACCAGGAATAGAAATTTGGACAGATAACAGGAGATGATGAGTGTTGGAAACTGGTGAAACTTCAGGAGGTTTTTGGTATGGAGTTCTCCTGAGTCCTAAACCTGGGATTTTCCTAATTTTCACTGGGCAATTTCTAACGACATCACCTACACCACCGCAATACAGGCAGAGATTAGAGGAAAGGCGGTGAGAGCGTTCCTTCTTAGAGAGACAAGTGGTTCCTATATATAAGGACTTTGAGGTGCCAACAGATTTTGCAAAAACCGTGATAGAACATCCTCTCTTTCGCTCAACTTGTTGTTCTCTAAGGCGATTATCCACTTTAATAGTTAGAGAAATTAGGTCTTCAAGAGAGGAAGGAAGGTCCCGAGTCACCAGGTCATCTTTCAGTCGTTCGGAAAGGCCATGCCAGTATGCTGCAACCAGAGATTCATTATTCCAGGAAGCTTCGGCGACCAGAATGCAAAATTCGATGGCATAAATGGCAGCAGAGCAATGAGCCTGTTTTATTTGCATTAAACGAGAGGAAGCTGCTGTAGTCCGCCCAGAGATATTGAAAACCTTATGAATTTCAGAGAAAAATAATGTAGAATCAAACACAATCGGGTGCCCAGGCTAAAGCATCTCCAGTGAGCAGGGAAATCACAAAACCCACTTTGGCTCGTTCAGAAACAAAATGAGAAGGAAGTAATTCAAATTTAATTTTGCACTGATTAATGAAACCTCGTCAGGATTCCAAGTCACCCAAGAATCTGGGGGGTGAAGGCACAGATAGAGGACTATTCGTAGACGGAGATGTAACTGCAGGCACACTTGTAGGAGCAACTGAAGAGATGGTTTCTAGAGACTGTGCCCTGCTGTTTTGCAGAGACTCAAACATTCATACGTTCTTCCAGAGTTTGAAACATGTCTTCCGAGGTAGGGGAGACGTGCTCCATGGCCCAATTATACTGTCAGGATGGGCACTAGTTCTGGAGGAAGGAGAAGGAGACAGCAGTCCAAGTCTGATAACTGAGGAAAAGCAGAGTACTCAACACTCAGGGCGCGGAGTCTAAGCTGCCCCAGGTCCTTGCCAGGAACCTCTGCAAGGAGGTATGGGTTTGGCAGCTAAAAGCAACCAGGTCGTGGCCCCTGAGGAAGAGAGTTGGGAGTCAAACCAGGGGTCATACACAGAAAAAACAGAATCAGAACAGACGCAGCCAGGATCCAGAAGTAAATTCTATAATCAGGCGTCAGACCCCTAAAGAGATGGGTTTAAGAAGGCCACAAAGTGGAAATGTGACGCTACTGCGACGCAATGACGTGACCGCGACCAGACCAAGAGAGGCTGAGACTCGGCGAACAGGTACTTTCCTGACAGGCTCTTTCAACTTATAAAGCATTAGTTAAATTGAGATTTAATAGCTTAAGTAAAATTATGGTTGTGAATTGAAGTAAATCAGCATCTTGAACAGATTCAGGAAGTCACACAATTCTAAGATTATTTCTTCTTGGACGATTTTCTAGATCATCTCATTTAGATTAGAGAAGTTTATAATCTCTGTGAAAAATATCTAGTTTAGGCAAATCCTAGAAATTTGTTCATCTATTTCAGAATATTTATCTTCCAACATATCAATTATGTTCCATTGCGTGTCAAGAAGGTTTTTTAAATTAATGATATCTGATTAAATAGTTGCGGATAATGTCATGATTTTTTTAAGTAGAAGAGTAGTTATATTTAAAATTTGATAAGCAATGTTAGAAGTATTGATTGAAGAAAGGTCTATTTTTTCTTTGTCAGATTTGTCCCGCTTTTGTTTTTTCTCGGACTTTGACATCTCTGGTGTCTTTGACAGGTATTTTTCCATAAAAGGAAAAAAAAAAGAAAAAAAAAAACTTTGCCTTTTCTTTTCGCTCCTTTAAAACTTATTCCTGGTTCCCTTCTCTGTAGTTGTTCACTAACTTCAGGTTTTTTCCATTTTGTTAAGAGATTAAGAAACAATTGATAAATAGAGGAGGGATATTCCAGGAAAACAAACTGCAAGTATATGTTACTGATACCAACAATGGTGGCGGGACAAGCTAGAATAACATGGCCTGAATCAGACTGATATAATCATGAAACATTTCCCTTTATTTCTTTTTTTTTCCTCTTCTCCTTCTCTTGCCTTTTGTATTAGAGAAAGTCACCACAATAAATGTTGTTTTGTAAAAAGAAGTAGAGTTCTCAAACAAGGCAACTTCTTACAAGTTCTTTTTTGGGAGATATAAATACAGGTCAGGATAAAGCTTATGACCCAGAGGGGATTAGATGCTCACAAATACAGGAAGCGTTGAGTAGATTTTTCAAAACTCAAAGTGCACTAACAGGTCTGGTTACCTTTCACAAGCCCACCTTAATCTTAGATTTGAGGCATTCGTGAATAAACCAGAAGAACTAGACTGACTCAAAATGGTTCTGCTAGAATTCAGCTCAACTTACTTGAGGCTGGATAGAGTTCACAGACTAAGGAAACTAAAACAAGCCTCACAGGAGGTGCCGCAAAATGTTGTGCAAGATTAGCAGCAAGCTTTCACTATTATCATACCAAAAGAGGGTCTATTTTACCTAATATAGGTGTCATGAAAACTAGGATTGGGGGATGGAGTCCTTGGCAGGTACCAGATGGCTGGTACAAAAGACTGGGAACCGTGGCTAATGCAGACCACAAGACTAGGGGTAAACAGGAACAGAGGCAGGAGAGAGCCCTTTAACTTAGGAAGCTGTCTGTTAAGAGTTTCTATCTGGGAGCAGTAGCAATGTGCTGAGTGCAGGGAACTGTGGTGCTGACCTTGGAGACTGAACGCTACTGCTATGAGAAGTTGTTAGAATAGAGGCAGGGTGATTAGCTATGCTGATAAAGGGGTGCTTCTGAACAGTGTGAGGCTGTGGCGGTTTTGAATAGTAAAAGTCCTCCGAACTGGCTCCAGGAAAAGCACACACGTAGGCTGGCAGAGGGGAGTCAGCACTGGAAACTGCTGAACTGCTGGGATAAGTTGTTCCGGTAAGTCAGTGTCTGGAAGGCACTGGAGGAGGAGATCGCACTGGTCACAGACATTCAGGAGGGAGACTAGCGCTGTACAGGAGGCATGCAGTGGAGTTGCTGGGGAAATGGCAGGCACTTGAGGATCTCACTGCACATGGGTGAATCCAAGAGGTCAGAGGGTGGAAGTTTCAGAGCGGGTGATGCAATAATGGCAGGTAGGTCTCAGCTGGGCATGGAATCGGAAAGGTAGTACAGGACTCTCAGCTAGGGATAGTGTGGAAGAACTGAGAGCTCTATAATAAATGAGTGAGGAGGGAGGGGTGGAGCAGGTTTAAATACCCTCCCAATTAGGGAATGCAGGGCTAGCTCAGAACCCTGGGGACAATACTCACCCTCTCACAGAAGGTCGCCTCCCAGCATCTTATTTGAATTTTTCTGGAAATTCGTTATGGAATTTGCTGATTAGTCAGTCAGTATGGATATTGTTCTTTGGTTTCCAGGAACTGTCATCTGGTCCGTATACTAACAATTTGATAAGATATTGTAGCCTTTCATGGAATAATTGAGAAGTCTAGGATTTCTTCCACACAAACTCGTCTTGGTTGTCTACTAGAACTGGTTTGGGCAGTGGTGTGTAATGACCTTGAAATCAATTTTCATGAAAAGGTTTTCGAAGGGAACAATGGAATATTAGATGTATTTTATATTGTCTCAGAAGTTTTAAATGGAAAGCTACAGGATTAATTTGTGCTTTAATTATAAAAGGACCCAGAAACTTGGGTCCTAGTTTGGTGGATGGTAAATGCAAGAAAAATTCTTTATTGACATCCACACCATGTCTCTTACTTTAAAAGTGGGACTGTTGCGTCATTTATGATGAGAGTCCCTTTTATAACTTTGTTGAGCTTCTTCAAGAAGGGATGGAAGGAATTGGTGGTTTTCTTATAATCCTTTAAGGTGTTCTTCAAGCAGAGGAACTGGGTTAATATCCGGAAGGATTGAGGGGAAAAATAAAAAGTGAAAACCATAATTGGCAAAGAACGGACTTCAGGTGATAGAAATATGTAAGGTGTTGTTATAGCAGAATTCTGCAAGAGGAAGACATTTCAATCAATTGTCCTGTAGATGATTAAGTAAACTACGGAGGCACTGTTCTAATATTTGATTAGTTTGTCCTGTCTGGCCATTACTTTGTGAATGAAAAACTGAGGACAGTAACAACTTTATACCAAGGGAAGAACAGAAGTGTTTTCAAAATTTTAAAGTAAACTGAGTACCTCTATCAGATACAATATTGTCTGGGAAACCATGTAAATGGAATATATGTGTCAAAAATAATTGAGCTGTCTCCTGGGCCATAGGCAGTTTCGGATAAGAAATAAAGTGGGCCATCTTCGTTAGTCAATCTACCACCACTAACATAGTGTTCATCCGTTCGGATGGCGTAAGAACTACAATAAAATCCATTGCAATAGATCCCAAAGGTTTAGAAGGGATGGGTAGAGGTTGTAGAAGACCAGTCGAAATTGTCCGTGGAAACTTGCTCCGGGATCAGATCAAACAAGATGTAACAAAGTCATGGACATGTTGATTAACGAAGGGCCACCATAAATATCTACGGACTAGGTCCATAGTTTTTTGAATAACAGGATGACCGTCAGGAGTGGAATCATGCATTAACTGAAGGACATCTAAACAAACTCTCTCTGGGACATACAGTTGATTCTGGTAGCAGTAGAAAGTATGTCTCTGGTGTAATTTATCTTTTAAAGCCGGATATTGTAATTCTTTATCTAGAGAATAGGCGGAAAGAATTTTGGAGATCAAATCTTGGGGGGTACTACAGTTCAGAAATTTTTCAGGAGGAATGATTCAAGACATTTCAGTAATGAAAGAAGTGGGTTTGCAATAAAGTCGAGATAGAGTATCGACTCGAGAGTTTTTAGAGGAGGGTCGGTTAGTGACCAGGAAGTCAAAGCAAGGAAAGAAGAGGCTGTAATGGGCCTGTCTTGGCCAAAGCCTTTTAGCAGTTCTCTTAGACTCTAGATTTTGGTGATCTGTTAATACAGTGACTTTGTGTGATGCTCTAGGAAAGCCAGTTCATTGTAATATAATTCCCCCAACTGCGACATCAGAAGCATTAATTTCTACAAAAAAAAGGATTACCTTATCTGGGTAATTATCTGGGTTTGGATGAATCAAGATAGGGGCAGATCTGAAACAGTTTTTCTGTAGCTGGGGTCCAGGATATCTTGTTTCCCTTTCTAGTTAAATGTGTGATGGGTGCTAAGATCTTAGAGAATTTCTATATAAATCTATGATAAAAATTAGCAAATCCTACAAATCTCTGGATATCTTTTAAGGACTTTGAAGTAGGCCAATCTAATCAAACTTGAATTTGAGCAGGGTCCATCTGTAATCCATTCGGTGAGATAATATATCCCAATAATTGAATAGTGGTTTGCTGCAGGTGCATTAGTTAACCCAAAGGGCATTACTCTATATTTGAAGCAACGATAAATTGTTTGAAAAGCTGTTTTCCACTCATCACCAGGTCTCATGAGAACTAAATTGTAGGCGCTTCGCAAGTCAAGTTTTGTACAAATTTTGGCAGATCAGAATCTATCCAAAAGTTCGGGGATAAGTGGCAAAGTATAATAGTTTTTAACAGTGATGCTACTTAATTCCCGGTAATCGATACGAGGTTGTAGGGTTCCATCTTTCTTCTCAACAAAGAAGATGAGTGATTCCACTGGTGAGGAAGATAGTTGAATGAAACCTTTATCCAGATTTTCCTCCAAGTACTCTCTCAACACCTTGGGCGGTATTTAATAAAGTCGGAAAGACCAGTACCGGTCTTTCCGACTTTACTGCGGTCCCAATTTCCAGATTATGGAAATCGGTATTTTTCGATTTCTATAATCGGGAAATCGGGTACTTGTACCGAAAAAATCCGTAGCCATTTTAATCAATGGCTACGGATCGGTACAAGTACCTGATTTCCATATTATGGAAATCGGGACTGCACTTATTAAGCCCGAAAAGACTCCTATGGAGTCTTTTCGGGCTTAATAAATACCGGCCCTTGAGTTCGGATAATCGGTAGATTCTTCCAAATGGAATTGGAGCCCCTGGTGATAAGTCTATTGGGCAATTTTAAGCCCGATTTGGATGTTGTGGGGTAAACTGGTCAGCCCTTTGCAGCCTTATAACTTTGTGTTGTAGAGCTTGCATTTGCCTCTGCAGGATCTGAATGTGATGAGCTTGTTGCTGTTTAGTTTGGTTCAGCTCGGTGATATGGCAATTACAAACTCAAAATAAACAAAGTCCCTCTGGAAAAACAGCAAGGAAAATACAGAAATTGCAGTCTGAAATTGAAAGCAAACAATTGCTACAAAGATAATAAAGCTAATAAATATGTGGCCAGGCAAATTAAACAAAGACACCTTAAATGAGAACTAAAGCTCCAAAAAAAAGGAAAACTAAAGCTCTGGTGCAAAAGAGCATTTACATCATCATGCTCATTGCTCCCCCAATCAGAGCGCTCCTCTCACTGGGGCACAATGAACGTGATGATGTAAACACTCATTTGCATAAGGGGTGGAGCTTTGCGCCAGCTCCTGTGACAGCAGAGCTCTTCAGTCTGCCTCCGTGCAAAGAAAATACAGCACAGCTGAAGCTGTGGCTGCATCGATTGAGCTTCCAATAAGGTACCTTTTTAAGATAGATTTTTTGTTTTTGGAGCTTTAGTTCTTCTTTAAATCCCAAATCTATAAGATTAAGTCCTCTCCAACATCACAGACCACTTTGGGCAATATTATTCAAAGCTTTATAACCTAAAAGAGGACATGGAAATCATCCAACCTGCCCCTGACTCTATAAATCAATTTCTAGATCAGTTACAGCCCCCTATTCCAAACCAACAACTTGCCTAACTCAACAAGTCATAACTATGTAAAAGATAGACTGCGCAATACACACACTTCCCATAAGGAAATCTTCTGGCTCAGACGGCCTGTCTAAATTTACTACAAAACTTTAAAAAAAATTATTTCAACTACACTTTACCAAATGTGAGAATATAGTGATTGATGGGAGATATTTTGCACCAGTAATGATAACCTATCACTGGAGGTCAGTCCAGGTTTTCTAGGTCACCCCAGCTGCAGGCTAGAGCCTAGTTTAAAAGGCAGCTGGGAGAGCCAGCTGGGTGTTGTTGGTGTTGAAAACCTGAGAAGTTGTTTTAGTGGCTGATGTTGAAAATCCCTGTGAGAAAAACAGGGACGTTTTGTTAAAGATCTTGCTATACAACTGAGTTGTACAGCATATTGAAACCCCAAGTAAACAACCCAAGAGAAGGGAAGGTATTCTTTATTTTGCTAACCAGAACTGTATGAGGTGCAGTTACCCAATATTTTTTTTTTACAAGTATTTTTAACTCTGAAATTATTGTTTTGAGGTGACTTTTGTTTGGCCAAGAAAGGCTGTGTGTTCACTTTTTTTTTTTTAAAGTAAACGCTGAAAATGAAAGAAGCTTGCTGTTTGCGGTGTGTTAATCTCTAAAGATTGCTCCAGCATTTGAGTGATTCCCTACAGAATGTTTTTCAAATGCAGACAAAACCTCACAATTTCCTAAAGAAATGTTGATGGCCCATATCACTACCATCCGCGAAGAAGGCAAAGAGTACAAAATACAAAACTACAGACCATTATTAAATTCTGACCTTAAAATTTATGCCAAACTATTGACCTGTATTATACTAAAGCTAATGGCATCCCTAGTGAATACTGACTAAATTGGACTTATAACCCAAAGACACGTGTCTGATAACGCCAGGAAGTTTATAAATTTAACGCATAATATCCATCAAAAGAAAATTAATACCCTGGTCCTTTCCCTGGATGTTGAAATAGCATTTGACATGGTCTACTGGAGCTTCCAAAACCAGGTTCAGATTGGGTCCCTTTTTTGTCAAGGCCACTATGGCACTCTATTCCAGACTGGCAGCATATATCATTAATGATGGATTCCTATCAAGTGAGTTTACACTTCCAAATGACACTCACCGGGGCTTCCCGCTTTTACCTTTAATTTTTAATCTCACTATTAAAACCCTATAGCACAAGCAATGAAACTCCAGAGACCAGGGGCATACAAATTGATACTAAAGACCACAAAATATATCTGTTTGCTGATGACGTCTTCATACTCATAACAAATCCCCTTGATTTCCTTCTGCACATACTTCAGATATTACAACACTATGGAGATGTCTCTTATTAAAGTGCACCTATCAACTCAAAACAACATTAGTTTATAAAATAGAGACAGTCTATAGGAACGTTTTTGTAATACACTTCCATTAAAAAAAATGTACCTTTCTCTGTCATTTTGGCTCCTCTCTC
>JAKJJM010187183.1:0-13686 GCA_021901965.1 Pipa carvalhoi
TCTAATGTGTCTAATGTGGACTAACGGTGAACGTTGAGGCTGCGTACAAGTTATCTAATCTGTAAATCTCCTGCTTCCCAGTGAGGACAAAAGGTCAACACACTGATTACACCAATAGCAAACAACAGCTTGGCAAGAGAGAAAGGGGAGGGGAGTGAAAATGTCAGCTCCATTAGAACTGTATAAATCAAGCTGACAGCAAGAATTAACCCTTCCCTAAACTTTTTTTTTAACTATTTGTGATAACAATTGGCTTAGTATAAAGGAGTTTTATATGTATGTGGGCAGTTATATTGGCACTATAGTTCTCCTTTAATATAAACATTTTTTAAAGCAGTTCATGTTTATTATTAAGCTGACACAGGTTCAGTCATTACATGTAATGCATGTTTGCTGTATACATCTGTTGTTTTCTACATTTCTTGTGTTATTATCCTAGTCCTGCATAGATTGTTTTATTGAATTACAGTCTGATTTTTTTCATATCATATTTCAACAGTAAATGTGATGCCTATAAATACCACTACTGGGTTACACATCCTGAAAAACATAAATGATTAAGGAGTGGGAGACTGTTTCCTGAAATATATTTGGGGAAACGTGCACAAATGATTCATTTATGCAAATATTTGTTCTGTTTTCTTGGCTGAGGATGTAGAAATAAAAATACTGTAACCTAGAAGCACCCAGATTAAATATATATAGTATACACGAGTGCGCGCACACATACATGCACACCAAAAATAAAAACAATTAAAATGCTGCAACTTTTCATACATTTGGGGACATAACCTGTGTTGCGAGATGGTATGCTTCCAACAATCTAGCAATGTCTTGGAGGTTTGTCACATTGTTATTTTGTAGTTTTTAATTGGTAGATGAACAAAGGATTATTGGTAATAAATGTAAATGCTTAGCTATCGATTAAAATCATTCTTTGCAATTGCATAGTCCTTTAAATTAAAATTTAATGAAAATGAATTTAAAATGTCCTTAAAGTATGTGAGAACATTCATAGTATGTACTTCCAAAGTGTGTGTAATTGTGTCTTTATTTTAAAAGAACTTATCACCCTAAATTTACATGCATAATAATAAGGAAACATCCCTATTATACACAAGGTAAAATTTAAAGTAGTGGATTTGTGGATGGATTATAATAATCACATAAACTGAATTTATATAGGTATTTTGAAAGATTATTAAGGACACTGAATTGCACCAAAAGTATATAAAAAAAAAGATCGGTTTCGTGTTTTAGAGCTTTATATAAAAAGAAAGGCTTGGAATGAGAAGAGAGTGGGGCCCATGAACCCAGAAATGGATAGAGTATGATTCAAGTGTATCTCATGTTTGAGTCTGTAACTGCACCTCAGAATGGGGGCCTGGCTTTCTAAAATGGTTTTCTACACAATTAATTTAGTTACATGGTTCACCTCACTAAGTGGTGTTTAGTGCAATTTGCTACAGAGAGAAGGGGAATCTGGAACCCTATACACACTGATGTACACAATCCAGAAAATTGGAAGGGAGTATATATGAATGTTAATTACCCAAGACCTGTTGGTGCCTTATTTGGTGATCAGTCCCTTTACACTAACATGATACTTGATGATAGAATCATGGTATGTTGATACTTCCTGCAAGAATGGGCCCTACTTGCAGAACAAGAAGCACAGCTCATTTGATTCATAGTGACCCATTTCTACTTTTTATTTGGCTAGGACCTCTGCCTAGAGCAGATGGGACATTGCAGTCTTCTCCACACTGCCTAAATAAGTTTATCGCACAGCTAGAGAAAATTATTTCTTCCTGTACCATCAAACCCATAGCTAACCATTCCTATATTGATGATATAATAATGTGGATTGCCAGTCTTGAGATTACAGTAACCCCACAGTTACATTTTAACTGAGACACTTCAGACAACAGTACGCATCAGGAACAGTACCCTACAACCATCCATTTATGACAAACCAATGGATCCTTGTAGTTAGGCATGGAGTTACTCTATTCATTTTTACAAGACCTTAAGACATGAATTACTACCACAAAGGGTATGGCTAACGCTATTTTATGTAAATTATCTGTAGCTCTGGGGTTCTAATCATGTTTTATAAAATCCTGCCTGAATTCAGATTATGGATTTCTTTATGTGCTTGGGTGGAAGTTTCCACCCAAGCACATGAAGAAATCCATAACTTGCATTAAGGATTCAGGGTGAAAGTTTCTACCCAAGCAGATAAAGAAATCCATAACCTGCATTCAGGATTCAGGGTGGAGGTTTCTACGCAAGCAGATCAAGAAATCCATAATCTGCATTTAGGCAGGATTTTATAAAACATGATTAGAACCTCAGAACTACAGATAATTTAAATAAAATAGTGTTAGCCATATCCTTTATGGTAGTAGTTCATGTCTTAAAGTCTTGTAAAAATTAATAGAGTCACTGCATGCCTAACTGCAAAGTAGTATCTTATATAAATGCTGCATGCTGGTGTCTTGTTTTCACTTCCTGTGAGCAGATATAATTTTGTATATTGTGTTATTAAAAGTTGCAGTGACCAGTACTTTAAAGTCTACAGTATTTCCAGCAGCTGTTTCATTCAGTATTGCTGTTGTAATCTACAATTTAGGAGATTAAAAATACGAATCATGGTGCTTTTTTGTAGCAAATTTGTGCTTGTTTTTTTGTTAGTAATTCTCAGAAATTCTGCCACAAAGCAACGTTATACGGTAGAAGTGCTTTGCAATTTTAATTCAGTTTTTCTTTCTTGAGGCTAACATTAAATGGCAATTTATTAGTGTGCCTTAGCTTTTCTAAATAGCTAGTGCTGTTGTAAGATAATTTCTTGTCTTTAATAGTTACATCTATTTATTTCCCATACTTGGAAATTGCTGTTGATGCTTTGCTTGGAAATCATTAGAAAAATGAAATGGATATATTCTCATTGAATATATAATAAGTGAGGAGGGGGGAATGCCATTGGCTAATATGACACATTAACTTATTTGCTAACATACTGTTTAGTTTTCTTTATATTCATGGTAATTTTTCTTATTTAGAAGTAATGGCTTTAATTTCTCTATTGAGGGAAAGCTATCATTTTAATTTAAGTTTGCAACCAAAATATGTATTTTATGTTTCACTGATTTTCTTAGGACTCGGTTTCTGTAATGAACCATTAGAATCTGATTGAAAATTCCATAATATGATCTTGAGTTGCTTTTTTCAGAATCGTATAATGATGGCAAAAAAAAATAATTAGTTAGGGTCTTTTTGGGATGTTTTGTAGGTGATTAGATTTTAAAATCCATTTATAATTGAAATGAGAAAATAATATGTTTTATTTAAGCATTTAAAGTATCTCCGTAAAGACCCCAAGGTGTTTTTGTAGTAATTTGCTTATGTCAACATTTGTTTCTTATCAATGTAGTGTAGTATTAATATTTTATTAGTTGGGGCATTATTAGATCATGTCCTGGTCCAAAATTTGCAACCTCCCCCTCCAATAAATAAATACTGTACCCCAGCCATTATTGTGTGCACCACTCTGAGACATATGTACAGTATACGTATATATGTGTTTTAGTATATGTTTTATAGCTGGGTTATGTATCCTATTTTCTTACCACCCCATTGGCCGCATAACTTACTATGTAATGATTTCAGGATCTTGTTATCTTGCCTCTGAATAGTATATAGTTATTTATTCTATAGCTTGGTAAATACACCTATATATCCATATAGATAGAGGTAGAAACAAAGTGTAACTTACCCCCTTTTTTAATTTATAAAGATTTTACAAGTTACTGAGGAGTTCCTGACCATATAGATGCAGACAGCTTGCAGGCTAAGTTAATTTATCCAGTCTTTATGGTAATTGAAATTTACATCTAACTATATATTTATTTTACATTTGTTGTGTTACGAGGATCCACTACCAGTTTTTCCTGTGGAATAAAAATTACAAGCTGTATCTTATGCTTTCAAATACACAAGCTATTAATTCTATATGCATTCATTCTCCCAAACCTTCTGCATTATTTTAACGAACACTAAGGGGGTCATTCCGGTAGCTCCGAATTTTCCATCCCGAATTCACTTATAGCGAACTCCCATTATAAAGTCGCGACTGCAACAATTTTTTTGTCGCGATCTCAATTTTATAATGGAAGAATTGTCGCGGTCACGATTTTATAATGGGAGTTCGCTATAAGTGAATTCGGGACGGAAAATTCGGACCTACCGGAATGACCCCCTAAGGGCCTTATTGACTAAAGGCCATCATGTAAAGCTGTGAATGAGCATCTATTTGCTATTTCGCCATGTTCATTTATTGAGCAAACTGTGTGATGCGGTGAATACGCAACAAATTCAGATGAGTACTATATTCGCAATCTTATGGAGCTCTTTGCATCACTTTGCATGCCCATGCACAAGTAATTTGACTATTGACTGAGTAATGGAGTCTGTCAATGGAGCGAATTCAAGTAGGTGTACTGCTCTGAATTCACCCATTTGACTTTACCATATCTGACTGGCGAATTAGGTGGTTGATGGCAGGGCTCCGAATTCTACTTCGACGAACTACACCACTAAATGCATCCAACAGTGTTTGTTGCTGTCCTCTTGTTGGATCAGTCTGTTCAGCACTTAGTCAATAACGAGAAATTAATTTGCAACTATTTTGCCGATTCGACTTGAATTGTAGTGAGGTTAAATCAACAGGTGAATTCACCCTTTAGTCAATCAGGCACTAAATATTCCTCTTTCAACCATCATATACCAATACTGCTAGACTTTTCTGTTCCCAGCATACTGGAGGAACACTTCTTACATCTTCCCAGAATGCCACGTCTCTATTCAATTTTTGTGTACTAGAGTAGCATCTTTTTCACCTTTCCAAAATACTAATTTTTTACTAGCCATCATAGAAGTGGGAGCACTACATTAATGCACAGTGATGACGGATCAACCTAGAGCATCCACTGCCAAATTTAATGTAATGGGTAACCTTATAAACTCCCTATTCTGACATCAAAAGCCACTCTTTATAAGATACTGCTTTACAGGAAGTGCCAGTGTAAAGCATACTTCCTTATACCAAACTGATCATTTAAAAGAATGATTCTGTTCATAATAATTGCTTTTTTTCCATAATAATTTAACATCCATTATAAATATAAATGTGTTTAACATAATGTATATGATAAATTATTTGTGTATATTTATTTACACATAGATAATACTTTTGACAGAAAAGACAGAACATTACGTAATCACATTTGCCTTGCAAAGACCCTTGTTACAACCCTAATTAGGCAAATCAAATACTTGCTTTGTAATGGCTAGGAAATTATAGAAATGGAATATTATTTTTTTCTTTACTTAACTGATATCCTGAAATACTAAACAGAGCTGACAGCTGTGAGCAAGTCTTCCGCCTGCCATTTCAGTATGAGAGATATGTTTTGTGCTTGCTGAAGTGTACACCAAGACTTTGGCACCTTGTCCCATTCTCTCTCTTTAGTTAAAGATCTACTGTCATATTTAATTATTTAATGGTGACTTCACTTAAACAACTTGCACAAGCTTTAGATTTCCAAATACACTGATATTCTGGCGTGGCAATTAGTTTCAAGAGATCTTTCATAATGACATAGGAAATCCCTATAAAATATAACACTGGTGGGTTGTGTACAGACCAAACGGTTGTCATAATAGTGGTTGAAAAAACATTAGTGTACATGAATGTATACATGTTAAATAGATCTTGTTCAGTTATGTTTGACTGATCGCTACATTTTGTTTCATTAATATTTCATTAAAATAGAGATCTATGCAGGTTAAGGAAGAGTTATTCCTGAGGTGGTTACTTCTAAATATATATTTAGGTGCCACTGATTCCTGTACTTCTGTCCCAGTACAATAGACCAGTAGTGCTTAATAAATAAGAAACGGGCAGCACGGTAATGGTGATTGAACCACTGTAACTCTACTGTGATACCATAACAGCAGCAGTGACATGTATCGGGCAGGAGCTTGATATAGCTCTTGCCCAATACATGTTTTAAATTTATCCCTTTTCTTTTCTTACACATGAAGTAGTCTTTGGGGCTTCTGATTTAACATAGTCTTTGAAGTTCCTGATTTGGCAAAGTCATTTGGCCTGTTGATGACAAGAAAAAATGAAATCCCAAATGGAACACCTTTCCACATATAGAATGCATTCCTACTTGATAGGGACTACATAGTAACTTCTTTCAGGCATTTTCCAGTCACAAACGGACACAACTAATATGAGAGCTTTATTCAGTTTCCTCTTCTGTAGTGTCAGTGGTTTGAAAGAAGAACGGAGTCCTGTTGGAGTCAGTATACATATTGGCAACTAAGGTAGAAACATGATAACTTGCTGCATAAGAAGCTTTCATGTTCATGACCTTACTATCCATATACATGTCCCAGTTGTATGCACAAGAGCTAACAATCTAAACAGAATGTCATTATGTTGTACATGATCTGACAAAAGAAAGTTGCTTTTAAAAATCTTACAACAGTGTCAGCTTAATAGCAGGAAACTATTACTTGGACAAAAGCTGACTGCCCTTGTAGTTAGCTGCAGGCACAAATGCTGACATGTTAAATAGAATATTACATAACAAGAGGTAAAAATCTCAGGTAGGAGACTGCTTACATAAACATGCATTAACAATCTATGGAGGAAGGTATATGCATATCAGCTGACTAAGAATCTGCATGTTTAGAAGATTACAATCTACATTTTAAAAGACCATTTACTTGTGCAAGAGCCAGCAGTCTATACTGAAAGTTTCATCCAGCCAATTTTTTGTTCCCTCCTATAAAAATGAACATTTCCCCCATATTCCATTGCGCACAGAATTGGGACAAAACTTGGGGAGTGCTGTAGAAAAAACTATTCCTAGTAATGCATATTCCCCTTTCTCTCTCCTTCCCTCTCTCCCTGTTTGACACCTTGTCATTCCCATGGTCACAGTCATGAGTTCAACAAGGCGTAATGCACCAAATTCACCTGTTTGATTACGCCACATCAGAATGGTGAATTTGGGGGTTGATGACAGGTCTCCAGTGTGGCGTAAGGAGACTATTTCTTCAAAAGTAACAATGACAACTGCGACTAAATTTGTCTACAACTAAACTTGAACTTGGTACAAGGTGACGTAGAAATAGATGTATTATAATATATATAATAGTATATAATACATTATAGATGTATTATACACATATTAGCGGTTAGTGGGATATGGTGAGGATGATGTCACTGCACTTCACTGGGGGAATTCACATCAATTTGCATGACTTTGCATCCTACTTCTGTCGACTGACTTTGCCACACTACGCAAGGAACAGCATCTGTAGCAGTCCGCTTGTTCAACTAATCTATCTGCAGCTTCATCAATAAGGAGAAGCGAATATGTGACTTTTTTTGGAGATGCAACTCAAATTGTAGTGAAGTGAATTCAACAGGTGAATTCAGACTTTCAGATGTACAGTTACATATCAATACACACAAACTACAGTATTTTACCTGTCATACAGTGTTCAAAAGTTTAATGATGACAAAACCCAAAGACTATACTAAAGGGAACTACTGCACATTTTTTACTTCTTGATTGTTCTTGGTATTATCTGATCATTATCTTAGTATTTTCAAGTTTAAAGCTGCTTGCATTTCCATGACTAAGTTCTGTTCTGTCAGCTCCAACAAAAGATGATTAATGCAATTCCACCTACATTTTTATGTTTTGCTCTGTTTAAGATACTTTTTTCATTTTTTACTGTATGTTTTAGTCGGGAGCGGTGGCTGTTGTATATCAATACTTATCTGTACATATACCCTGTTCCAGTTTCTAGCTTTTATTTTTGCATCCCAGAGGGGGAAATCTATAAAAACTGAAAAAGTTTTCTCCTAATATATTGATATACCTTTAATTAGGTTGATATTATTGATATTGCCGTTATCGATATTTATTAAGCCCCTTTAGACCTTTTTTTTGTTTTTATCGCTGAAAAGCGTTTGTCTGGTTGGAATATTGAGATGGTTTAGAATGTTCAGAAAAGATCAGCGATATTGATGGAAAAGGAGCTCCATTGAAAGTAATGTAAAGTGTAGCTGTATTGATATTTATCGTTCTCGATATTGATAAATTTTATTCGGTATTACATAAATTGAGGGAAATTGAAAATGTGGCGAAAAGACAAAAAATGGTGATAATGAGGTGTAACAGATTGAATTGCAGCTAACAGGTCGAAATGACCTTTATCGATATGCCCCAGAGAGTATATTATTCCTTAACACAGTATTTTTCTGTAACAGTTCTGAACTAATTCAACAGTTTTACATTTTATTCCCCAAAATATTTAATCTTATTATTGATATCTTTCTAGTTACCATATAATAAAACCATATTCCCAATTGCTAGGAATTGGGTTCATTTTGTCTAACAGATTCTACACACTAGCACCTTAACAAAGATATAAACCCCAGTAAGACTGAAATGTACTGTTATATGCATATATTATATTTGTACGTGTCCCAAAGACAAATGTGTAAAGGATCAAGAAAAGAATGACTTTAACAGTGTTGGTTGATCTCCCAGTCTCACAGGCTTAAGTAAACAGAATTAAAATGTAGCAGGACTGTACTTGCAATAAGAAAATTATGCAAATTTGGAAAATTGCAATGGAAAATTCTATCTGCATTTTGATTCCAGTTTTGAGTGGAGTCATAGCACCATATTTACTAAGACCAGTTTGACCAAATCGATTGATTTCACTCCATATCGCTGTCAATTTTCCTTTCCCTGTACTTTTCGATTTCCCTGATTTACAAAGGATCAATAAAAATATTTCCCCATCGAAATAAATCTTTATGGATAAATATCGACCTGTTGATAGGGGCACACTTTCCAATGCTTTTCTATGAGGCTTCCTTCCATTACAGATTGAATTTGATATCACTTTTCGATGGGAAAATATTTTGGGCTTAGGGAATAATGCGTTTTCTCCAGCCTGAGGGTGGAGAATTTTTTGGATGATAACAATGGTTTTTGACCAGCTTAGTGAATAGGAGAAAACAGAGATACTGTTAAATATAGGCTGTTTCTCCTGCATTTAATAGTCAAAAAACGTAAATGTGCCCCATAGTGTGATTAAGGTAAGTCAAAGGGGACTCACACAATGTGCTTTGTTGCCAAATACCTTATGTGACTCTAGTCTTGGGTAAAGGCTGTTAGTCCATTGACTATAGAGAACGGCTGTTTGGTTAGTGGGAGTAAAAATAAGGTAGACCTTTAAATCAAATTATTGTTTATTCTTTTTGCCAAAGAGTACCTGATGGTTTGCTATAAAAGGATCGAATAAAGGAAAATTTCCATATGGATTTGCTTGGCAGTTTCATTTTATCTTTAAAATTAAATATCACATTTGTTTTGTTTAGTTTATCATCGTTGATCTGTTGGGAAAATAGACCCTTAATCAGTTCCATTATATTTGGTGGAAGTTGAGATAATACGTATTCATGAAATGTGAGGCAAACAAGAATACATTTTTTTGAAATTATTTTTTTTGATAAATATTTCTAGACGTTTATAAGAAGAAATTAAGTATATATAAAGGATATTGTGCACCTTTCTGTAATTTATAAGGGTTAATAGTCACTAAGAAATTCTCTGATTATATAAAAGCATAGGGCTGCAGGTTGGGTGCTTTAATACAGGGTATAGAACTACAAAGTGACTTTTTTAATATCTCATAAATTTCAGATGTTGCTACATTATCATTTATTATAGTCAAGGATGTTTTACAAAATAAAATAAAAATACCCTTTCACCTTCAAGTCAGTGTTACTACTTGATAAACATTCTGCCAAAAACAACTTCTTTCTTTTTTAGACTCCTCTTTTGCTTTTGTATTATCAAAATACTTTGGTTTAAGCGTGGTCACGCTAGCTCTTTTTCAGCTGAGCAGCTGTTTCCTGTGGGATAATTCACACAGGCTATTGTGTTTTGCACCATAGACAATAATGAGCCTATTTAAAAAGAAAAAAACTCAACTAAAAATCAGCTAATGTGACCGCAGCCTAAAGTTTGTAGCATTATACTGTAGATTTTTCACAAAGACTACAATCCCTATGATGTCCTGTCACTCACAAAAGGGTAAAAAGGCTGATAGAATGAGCAGGAATTTTACATAGCATGCCTTGCCGAATTCGCTAGTTCGACTCTTGACAAATAGGCGAAATACATATGTACGTGCACACAAAGTGGTGCGAAATGCTCTGTAAATCCGAAGCTGTAGTCACCATCAGAATTGGTTACAAATTCAACACATTGCAGAGTTTGCCGAATATGGGGAAGTGGTAAATAAATGTGAGTTAGGACTGTTAGGGCTTTCATGAATAAGACCCTTTGTGTTTTCTTGTTATATGCCTGGTAAGTCTTATTTAATAATTTAGTCTTATTTTTGTTCCGAAAATGGCATGAGAAAGTGGACTTTAATCCTGTTACTAATTTAAATGAAGTGATATTGAAACTCGCTCATTAGATACAACATCAAAATCCCTTAAAGCTATTTAACAACAAGTGTACTGTTCTATATTCCATTGCATTTTTAAGTTCCCTAACAATATCTTTATTTATTTATTACATGTATGATGCCAGTGTTCGCTTTTCCAATGTATAGCAATGACCTATTAGAATCCTTTTAGATGCCAGTTATTTCAGAAGTTTAGGGGCTTAATCATCACAGTGTAAATTCAACAGTTGATGTGAATATGCAGTCATTTTGGGTCAGTTCACCTCATGTAAATGAGAGCTGTCTACTCATTTCTTTACATTCCCATTGGATTGGCCTCATTCAAAAGTACATGCCAAGTGATTTTTTTGTTGGTTCTACTGTGAATACTTCCTAACTCCTGACAGTGTTTACTGTAGATCAGAGCAGTTGTTGGCCACTGGTATAAAGGTTTGCAACTTGGGTAGGTCCTCCTAAGGATGATTAAGTGAGCTGTTACTGACTAAATACAGGTTTGACTTATTAACTAATGCTTGTCAATATGTATTTGGATACAGCTGAGATTTTAAGTCACTCCTTTTGTTTTCCCCAAATGAAAGTGTTCATTTTTTGTCAACCAGTGTATAATCCAGTAGACTTCAGACTAGTTATCAGTTTTTTGTCAGGTTAAAGTCTTTAAGCAGATTGATATGTATAGTTGACCATTACTAACCAGTAGAAAGGTCTGTATTGATTCTAGAATGATTGAGTGTACTCATTGCTACTCATTTTCTAGAATATGAACATTTATTGTGGTAAATATTCAGTGAGTTTTTGAGTCACAGTTCTAATAATAAAATCTATGCTTTTTAAAGATAATAAATAATCATAGCATTACTTTGTCAGAAATATGAATAAGTGAATCATTTTAATGACTATACGTCATTGGTCTCCTTTTCATTGTTATCATGACTGACAAGAGAAGACACATAACGACATTTGACAGCCTTAAATATAGCTGATCCTGGAGACACATCCTTCAGAGATTGCCATCAGTTGCCTCTTACATTTCAGGATAAATCAATAGAAATGAATAAGCTTCACTCATTGCATTCATCGAAGACAAGCATGTCAATAAGTCAATTTTTCACTTCTTTTGTTTATGAGAAAGTGAAATAGTTCTTGGTTTTTCAATCACTCTCTGGAAGTAAAATGGAGTTAGAACATTATTGATCCAGGCAGTTCTTCACAGAAAAACATAATACAACAGAAAATGGTAGACAAACAATTGGTGTCAAAGGGCAATTTTAATAGGTCACATAGATTCAAGTCAAGATAAGAATAGAAATATAATCACTTTTGTGTGTTTCAGCTGGTACATCATAAGCTAGATAATTACATTATATCTAATCACAGGTTCTTCGTTTTTAAAATATGGTTATATATGTATATAGGTATATTATATGGTATAATTAATTTGTTTAGAAGACATGAATGTATTACTTGTTGTGCTCCAAACTTCTCCAGTTTGACGTTCAAACTGCTCTCCAGGTTCTAGGTTCTGTTACCCTAGTAACCAGACAATTGTTTCAAGGACAAACTACAAGCAACATAGGATAGTGCCTGAATAGAAACATATGTAGGAAAAATTGAATTAAAAATGTATTTAATGACCTTGTCAACATGAAAAAGAAGCAAAACAATGACTTACAAAATATTTAGGAGTTTACTACATACAAAATAATAAAATGAATTTAAAGTTTTCTGGTGCGATTCCAGATTTTTGTTAATGACACACTAAGGGCGAAATTTCATAAACTCGGAAAAGCCCAATTTTGCTTTTCCAATTCTATCGTGCGAGATCTTGTGTTGTTCCCCAAGATTATCAATCGAGTTATCTGATGTAATTTTTCGATGGAAAGGTAGCCATACTTTACATGAGTAGTATGGCTACCTTTCCATCGAAAAATTAGATTGAAAAACTCAATTGGAAAAACTTGCGTGATAATCTTGCGGGAACAACGTGAGATCTCAGGTGATAAACTCGGAAAAGCGAAATTGGGCTTTTCCGAGTTTATGAACTTTCGCCCTAAATCTCAACCCCAAATATATGAATGCTGAAGTTGACTTTGATAGTTAGGCTGACTTACAACCCGACTTTTCCGGTGCAGGTGCACTAAACATTCAAATCCGTAAAGCTAATGATAAACAATAAAGTGGAATTTTTAAATTGACATTGTAAATGTAAAAAAGTTTGAGCTCTCCGTGAATTTGTTTTTGGAAAATGAATCCTGCAGTCTGTATGAACACATGACACCCACGTGTGACTTTTTTTTTTTTTTTTTAACTAGCCTTTCCTATGTGCTCTATCGGGACAGGTCGAACTATATGGGTTCACTGATTACCTAGTAAATTAATGTTGCACAATTCTTCCATGGATATCTGTTTACCCTCTGCATATTTATTGGTTCTTTTCCTTACCTCTGCCCCAAAACATCAAGTTTCTGTTTCAGGATTACTCTAATCTATTCAACCTGCCTGATGCTCTCTAAGCCTTCACTACTTCCTATTAATCACAGCTGTTCCTTGTCGTTTTACAATTCTGTTCATTTGTAGTCTGTCCCCATCAGCCCTATACTTTAAATATGCTGTCTTGACAGGCTCCTTGCGAAGTACTGAGATCATTATCCTGCCTCTTCATTAGTTTTACTTTGATTCTTAATCTTGTAATTCATGTTTATCTTGCTTACTTAGGATTCCCTGCTTTTGTTAAATAACACCTGTACCTGTGGGGATTTTTCAGAACTGTGTATTAGCCCGTTTTTGCTTATTCCTTGACTCTTTGAATTCTTATCCTATATTTGTTTCCTCTGACCTACCTAGCGCCCATGTTTTATCTAGTCTGTAAAGGGGAACTATTGCCTATAATTTATTTACTGCTGTTTTAATATACATTCCCAAACAATCATTTTTCTATAGTATTGTTTCCATGCTATTACTTCAAGCATGCTCAGTAAAATTGCTGTTGCGAATGTTAGTTAAAGGAGAACTATAGTCAGATTACATCTTTACATATGCTGTACTATACCATAGTAAAAAGCATTTCTCCCCAGTAGTTTTTCCATCTGAAGCTGGATGATTTAATACACT
>JAKJJM010187478.1:0-11079 GCA_021901965.1 Pipa carvalhoi
CGCATACAGGTGGTATTTAAGACCAAACGAGCTGATGACATCACCCAGGGAAAGCGTGTACAGGGAGAACAGGAGGGGACCAAGGACAGAACCTTGAGGCACCCACACACTAAGTGGGATAGGAGAAGAAGAGTCATTAGCACAGGAGACAAAGAAGGAGTGATCAAAAAGGTAGGAAGCCAGCCAAAACGCAGCTTGATTATGGACACCAAGCGCATGGAGAATTTGAGCAAAGAGGGAGTGATCAACAGTGTCAAATGCAGCGAACAGGTCGAGGAGGATAAGAATAGAGAAGTGTCCCTTGTTCTTGGCAATCTGGAGATCATTTGAAAGTTTGCAAAGAGCAGTCTCCATAGAGCGCCCTGGCCGAAAACCAGATTGCAAAGGGTCCAAGAGATGATGGGCATGCAAATAAACCAGACGTTCCAGAAGTTTAGAAGCTAGAGGCAAGAGAGAGATAGGACGGTAGTTAGAGAGACATTGAGGGTCTAGCATAGCTTTTTTGAGGATGGGTTTGACACAGGCCTGTTTGAATAAGGAAGGAACTATACCAGAGGACAGGGAAGAGTTGAACAGGACTGGCACAAGGGCAGAGGAGCAGCGCTTTAATAGAAAAGAAGGCATGGGGTCAAGTAGGCAGGTTGTGACAGGAGATGAAGAGAGAAGTTGAGAAATTTCAGACTGGGTATCAGGAAGAAAGGAATTCAGGAACTCAGGGAAAGATTTAGGTAGAAGTAACTCAGTGTTATCTGGGGAAATAGTTATTTGTTTGTGGATACTATCTACTTTGCATTAAATGTATCTCCGATTATCATTGCTAAAAAAGGTAGTTTCAGGTGTCTGTGTTTGAGAAGAAGACACATGCAGAGACTTTCTATTCGAGTGTGATTAAATGGCTTGAACAATGTGCGTCTGTCAGCAGTTTAGATAGCGCCCATATTATAGGGGCTACTTACCTACTGCTGATTGGTAAAAGAAAAGAAACCCTTCCTGTTTACCTAGCTAACCTAAGCCCACTTCGAGGGGGCAGAGATGCTCTATCCAGCTACTGCATCTAGGTCTATGGCTAACGTTCATAGCCCATAATTCTTAGGGGGTTATTCCGGTAGCTCCGAATTTTCACTTATAGCGAACTCCCATTATAAAGTCACGACCGCGACAATTTTTTAGTTGTGGTCGCGATTTTATAATGGGAGCTCACTATAAGTGAATTCGGGATGGAAAATTCAGAGCTACCAGAATGACCCTCTTAGTGTAAAGACTTGTATGTGTGAACAATTAAACAACATTCAAGCCCACACAGACTATAAGCAGTAAAATTTACCTATACTACTGTTTGTGTAATAACTTGGTTTGAGAGGAAAAAAACTGTTTTTTTCTTTTCCTCTATTTTAAGGGGTTATTGATCAAAGTGAGAATTTGACTGTCGAAGTTAATTCTCATCACTTCGGGTGGCTACACCCTGATTCTCTACTCCTTATTCACTAAACAGAGAATTCCGACAGTGAAGTTGCCGTCTATTGTGTAGTGTGCGACTGTCGTTAGCTGGCGAATTCACCACATTGCAAAGTGGCGAATTCACACAATTCAAGCTTTAGTCAATAACCCCCTTAGAGTTTATTAACTGGTCTCAATTTCCCTTATTTGATTAAGCATGTTGTACTTACCTTGACTACTATTACTATTTTAAAACACGAGTAATAAAGATTATAGTTTTTAATACATTTACATTGGGATTTAGAGTGCGGGTTCATCTCTTTTTGCCTTTGTCTCCTGTTTCCAAGCTTGGAAAAAACCATGAATAATCATCGCTTGGAAAAACCATTACTAAAGAGTTTTTTTCACATGAGCAATCTATCTGATTTATGTCCATATTTATAATAAAAGTTTAATTGTTCATTGTCTCTATCATCATCTACTGTTATTATATATTTAATGAACCATTCTTGTAAAAACTATTTTATATAAGAATAATACCATCAAACATACCTGGTGAGAAATTTGAGCCGTGCATGGAACAAACACAGGAAGAAGTTGAAATGATGGTGTTAGTTGTACTTGATAAAACATATGATGTGTTTGTTGATGTGATGGTTTTTGGGGTAGTGGATATAGTTGGAGAACATATACTACTGTTACAACATTTGACTCGTATTTTATAGTTGTAGCAAAGCAAACCATCTTGATCTTTGTTGTAGCATGTCAGTCCAAATGAAGGGCTGCATTTCACCTCCTGATCTATGTTTGATAATGGTTCCTCTGGAAATTTTGTAGCGCGGCAGTCTACTTCCACCGGACTGTTGCAGATAGAATATCCATTATTTCTAATAGCATCAAATGTCTCAAACTCTCCTTTATCAGCACCTAGTTTTGGATAGCTTACATCATACCACTGGGACCACTCACACTGTATTTCAGAACAGATTGTTGAAGTCGCTAAGGGGGAAAAAACAGGGTATTAGAAAGACAGCAGATATAAAATATTAGCAATTAACATCAAAGGGTAGCTAAAGTCACAGGCTGACTAAGCCAACACAGGGTCAGAGGGCAGAGGGGGGCAGTCCTAAGCCCCCTTCTCTCTGAACTGCCAGGTTCTCAGTTTCAGTGTAAAATGGAGGACTCTGGCCCTGTATTTATTTGCCCAGCTGTACAGTATGTGTTTTTCTTTTAGGCGGGAGTGTAACATGTATAATAGGGAGGCTGGGATAATAAGATTTAGACAGGGTGGGGCCAGTATCAGGGGGATAAACTTTTTTTTAAGAAACTCATCATTGAGTTAATGGTACTAATATACCTACCTACTTCCTGCTAGTTCTGGGGTTTTAATTCTCCCCTCAAAAAAGAATGAGTAAGGAGAATCTCACAAAAAAGTATTTTTTTGGCATCATGAAAAATATTTATAAGAAACAGAATGCAATATATACACTGTGTGCTAAACTGAAAAAATGAAATGCATTTTTTTTTTATTAAATTACTGATATGCTTAAAGCTTTTCCTCTGCTAATGTTTCTTTTAAAAGTTCTAGAACTTTATTAAGAATTAAGCTAAATAGGAACAAATGAATATGAACTTTGGGCAGTAATGTGCTGATTCCTGAGTTCAATACCTCCCTCATCCTCATCTCCCTTAACATCATCTGGACAGAGCTTGTTGTGGAGTTTTGTGTGGGTTTCCTCAGGGTACTCTGGTTTCCTCCCACTGTCCAAATACACACTAGCTTAATTGCCTAAAGTGGCCCTAGTCTGTGTGATTGTCAAGGGGATCTAGATTGCAAGCTTCACAGAAGCAGGGACTGGAGATGTTGATATATAAATACACATGAAAAATAACCTTGTGGGCATGAACATTTGGGATTGTCACACTATAAAATGACAAGGCTTACTTACCGAGCGTAAATTGATTAGATGAATTAGTAATAAATTGTACTTACGCCGACATTCATATTGAAAGCAGCAGCCATCTTGACTGTAGACCTGGACTTGTGAGGTGCCAACACCACAGGTCACTTGCTTTTTATCTGGGCATTTCACTGAATCATATTTTATTATGTTGTTATCATGACATGTGGCTGTTGTACAGTTATCCACACGCCAAGTTTGATTTATCTGTCACAAAAAGAAAATGTCAATGTAAAATAAAACATCATTTGAGGATGGCTTGATTATGCTGTACCCCTAGGCATTCAGGTTCAGAAAACACCAGAGGCATTTAATGCACGACACAAAGGTAGCAGAGAGTTGGGGTGTATAGTTCATTTATGAGAAATGGTAGAATTAAATGACATCTTTGTATTTTTTGGACACATATTACACTGTCAGCAACTCTTGAAGTCTTTGTTGACAGTATAAACTATCCCATAACATGTAATGCAAAGTAATATTAGTGGCTTAGCTGCACAATTGTTCTCATATTAAACTAGCACTTACTATCTTCCCCATCACACTAGCTTAGAAATGTGGCTTTCTCCTTACCACTATTGTCTATTGTCTGCCATGGCCCTGGACCTCCCTCTTCTAATTCTATAATTCTCTTTGTCCCATTTTACAGGCAGCATCTCACGGCAGTTAATTTTAATATCCTAATATTATTCCACCAGTTGTTTCTAAGGGTATTGACATTTCAACTGCGGGCCCTGTTTTCTCTGGGATGTCTATCAGGTCTGTGGAATCTGGTAGATATTTGTTATTCAGTGTTCATACCGTAGGTTAGGGGACTAAGGGTATTTAATACTGTATAACAAAGTAATTATTCTAAATGGAGTGAGGGGTAACAACAGGAACTATGAACTAAAAATTTAAGTATCCCTTGAAGAGTTAATTTTTCTAAAGACCTTAAAAAACTAATTTACCCAAGTGTCCCCTAGCTATGGAGAGAGCCACACACTATGGGGGAATCAGGCGACAAGTAATTCTGCTTCAATAGGAATTACTGAAAGGTAGCTCCAAGAGGATGGCAAGTGGGAATCATTCCATTTGAAATTGCACTGAGCACATAGTGTAATGCACCCAAAAAAATACAAATTTGATGATGATGCTATACTCATGTGTGGCTTTCCAAGTGTCAAAGGTAGCTGCTGATTTTGTCAAGTACTTCAATGGTAATTCTGTCATTGGAACATAAGGGGGCATATTTGCTAAAGTTCGAAAACCACACTTGCCATTTTTTTTTTTTACTGTGTAATGCAACAGTTTTGAACTAAGGTCTCCACAGTCGCAGGCAGCAGCCTTACAGCGTTTGCCACTGAGGGAACACTGTTCTGCTTGGTTCTTTTCTAGTATTGGTTTGCTTTTGCACGTGCTTTGTTTCTATCCTGTTCCTGGTATCCTGTTCCTCTGTATCCAGTATCCTGCGTTCCTGTACCTGGTATCCTGTTCCTGGTATTCTGCATTCCTGTATCCTGTTCCTGAGTCTGCTGTGTCTTGTATCTTGCCTAAGCTGCCACATGGAGAAGCTCCCCTGGGGGCCACGACCTGTGGGCATTCTGCTGCGAAACCCAAGTTCCCTTGCGGAAACCACTGGTGAAGATCGGGTGTCCATTAGATTCCACACCCTAGGTGGATCTTGTTCCATCCTCCACCGTCAGTGGACCCGCTACAAATCCACAACCCTAACATACTGTTTTTGCCCATTTTTCACCCGTTTTTTTGCCATTTTCGCCCACTTTTACTAAAAAAAAATCAAAATTTACTACGCCCTTTCCAACTTTGTAGTATATTGAAACATTTCGCTAGGTTTAGAATGGCAAAAATCCATTATTCCCTATGGAGATGGGTCCGTGGTGTAATAATCAGTGATATCAATATCAAAGGGCCCAACTGACATTAACGTTAATTGTTGCAGTATTACCGCATAAATATTTACCAATATCAATTTTTATCGATATCGATACATTTTTTCTCACATTTCATAAATGAGTCGAAAAGGAAAATGCAGTGGAAAAAAAGTAAATGGGTGAAAACAGCAAAAAACGGCAATACGGTTTTACGACTTTAGTAAATATGCCCCTTGATGTCAACATATCCCAATATATTAAATTCAGTATCTGTATAGGATGCAATGCATATTTACTTTGTCATCTTAAAGTTTCTTAACTCATTAGGGGATATTTACTAAGATCATTTCAACCTTTTTTTTATTAATTTCACCCTGTTTCCTTGAACCTATCAAATCCTGTGGTAATATAGGATCATTTAAACTTTTCCCAATCAAAATAACTCGGAAATAAGGAAATACGGAGATATCTAGAAAAATAGGCTGTTTCTCTTGCATTAAATAATAAAGAAAACTTTTGGGGCCAGATTCTGTAAGCTCCAAACCCTCGCGTAACTGCCTTTGTGAAAGCATTTCCGTGAAGTGCATGAGTCGCGCTGCTCAAATAGTCGCAGTCGCGCTTCATGCACTTCAAGAACAGGCGAATAGAGCGGCCGTTCTACCACTCTGTTCGCCTGCTTTTGAAGTGCATGAAGCGCGACCGCAACTATTTGAGCGGCGCGCCTCATGCACTTCGCGGAAATGCCTTCGCAAAGGCATTTACGCGAGGATTCGGAGCTTACAGAATCTGGCCCTTGGACTTTAGTAAATAATCCCCCATTGGGCGAAATTTATTAAGCCCGAAAAGACTAGATTTGAGTCTTTTCAGGCTGAATCTCGCGAGATTCTCGCGGGAGAATTCTCGCGAGATCATCCAGCGGGGATCTCGCATTTGCTTCTCCGCAATCGGTTCTTTCGCCCGAAAGGTAGCCATAAGTTCTATGGCTACAAAACTTTTGGGCGAAAGATCCGATTGCGGAGAAGCGCAATCGAGATTATTGCGGATGATCTCACGAGAATCTCGCGAGATTAAGCCCGAAAAGACTCGAATCGATAAATTTTGCCCATTGTGTTTAAATGCTGTAATGTTTATCATATCACAATGTGTTAAATGACAAAGTCATCCTAGGAACATCTGTATTGATGATGTATGAAAACTGCTATTGATGATAACAACTGCGTAGCATTATAACCAAAAGTCATATGCAAAAAGGTTTAAATACAGTGTATTTTCTTTCTTCATCACTACTACCCATTGATAAGCAGTGACCGCACCTGAGGTATGTGCTGGATTGGGAATTACTGACTATAAGTGCTAATGCCACTTTAAAGGGGAACTAAAGTTCATTTTATATAGTGATCATTGTTAAGGAGGGAGATAATTATCGATCAGGGTTTTAGTCTCCAGCGCTGTCAGAGTATTGATATAAAACTGCTTCTGAGCATGCTCACCCCTCAGTGAGTTTGAACAGAAAGCAGTAAGTGAAGAGGATAACAGAGCTTTGCAGAACACAAAAGATCTTCTTGATAGTGATAGCAGAAGGCAGCTCTGGAGAGTAAAACCATGATCGGTAAGCAGTGGCATAGCAATAGTGTGTGGTCCCCAGGGTGGCCAATCGTGCGAGCGGGGGGGATGCTGGCGGCCAATCATGCGAGCAGCGGGGGTTCTGGCGGATAATCGTGCAAGCGGAGGGGGGAGTTGCTACCGGAGGTTGGTAGTGATAGTGTCCCCCACAACGTGCCGCCCCCAGGGCGGACCACCCCCCTGCCCCCCCACGCTATGCCACTGTCAGTAAGTATCCCCCCCTTCCCCTTAAGAATCTCCACTAGACAAAAAAATAAAAGCTTTTGTTTTCCTTTAGGCAAGATTACTCTTAGTAACTGAATTGTTGCAGAACAAATTACTTTTTAACTGGACAGTTGCCTTTTCAGTTGTTTCTCCTCAATTGATAATTGGATACTTGATGTTTAACAAGGTTGTTGCTGGTTATTTCTTAAACTGGAAAAACTTAGTTTTAGAAAGATGATCAAAAAATGACAACTATTTAACCTACCGCTTTGTCTGGATAACAACCAGTGGTGGTAACTGTTGGAGTACTTGTACTCCATGTAGATGTTGTAATAGTAGGCCGCGTTGTACAAGGTTCTCGCTCTTCGATTGTTTCACAAAGAGAATTGCAGCTTACAATAACAGAGCAGCCATCATTATCCTTCATAGTGGAAATAATGTGTCCTGTCATTCAAACAAAAGGAAAATTTAAAGGCAACTGCAATAAATGATTTCAGTGTAAGGCTTAATGTAAATAATGTGTAAACTCACTAGGCATTTAACGTGCATAGTTTAACCATTTGCAAGCATTTTAGATAATATTTTTACATTTGGAACATGTGTACATGGATGAAAAGTATAAATTAAATGCATATGAGCACATATGTTTCCATTAAAACCATCTATATACACATTCAGGGGAATTTACTATGTGCTTCAAACACTTTAATTAAATGTGCACATGTTAGACACAAGCAGCTGCAGAAAAGAATCCACATAAAAACCCACTGGTTCCTATATAGCCAGTTCTATATATATATATATATATATATATATATATATATATATATATAACTATACATATCTATATATATATATATATAGATATATATACTATATAGTATATATACTATAGCATATGGGGGGACATTTAGCAAAGTTGAAAAGTTTTTCAACTAGTTAATGCAAGAGAAACAGTCTATTTTTTAAAATATTGCTGTTTTTTCCTATTTAATAATCTGTTCTAATACAATTTTATTGACTAAAGGAATTCTCCTCCCTCAGACTGGTGTAAACCTATTATTCCCTATGGAGTTCTGTCACTTAGCCAAAGTCCAAAATGTTTTCCCATCAAATAGGGATATAGACATCAATATCAATCTGTAATGGAAGGAACCCTCATAGAAAAAACATTGTAAAGTGTGTCCCTGTTAACAGACCAATATTTATCGATAATGATTTATTTAGATGGGGAAACATTTTTAGCAATCCTTTATAAATCAAGGAAATCAAAAAAGTACAGGGAAACAAAAAAAATTACAGTGAAATAGGGTGAAACTAATCGAAATCGTCAAAATTGTCTTAGTAAATATGTCCATAGTCACCAAACAACAAACGATTGTAATGTATAAAAACGCATTTGAAAAAGGATTTGATCCAAGGATATAATATGAGTGTTTAAAGAGGCATATATAAAGGACATACAATCAGACAAAAATACTCTGGTAAAATGAAAAGATAAACAAAAAGTATGACTACATTTATGACCCTAGTTATGGCCCAAATAATTATTATAATTATTAAAGGAGAAGTCCTTGTCTTTATACCATAGAAGTTAAAGTGTAGGAACTCAGTTAATATAGTACCTGCATTATTGGCATTGGTAAATAAAAGGCAAAGGGTTTTGGGTAAAATGGAATAATTATTGCCTCATGTTAAAATGCAATCAGGGGAATTCATCATCTGAAATCATTTTCAGAGGTCTAATAACTCATATGAAAACAAAGTCATCATTCATAAGGAAGCAAGAATAATAAAAGACAACTTCTGATTAATTGCTATAGGTTACTGCTCCTCTGGAAGGTGTGCCCCTGTTGTTAAATTTCCCTGAATGTGTTGACAAATTTAGTCAAGGTAGGCTCTTTCTGCCATTCCTTTAAATAGCACTAATCATACCTGGTAAGAAATAGGACCCCTCCACATAACAAACACATGTAGTAGTTGGTGAAGCTGGTGTAGTATTTGTTGCTGTTGGGGTGGTGGTACAGGAGTTGTGACAACATTTGACTCTTATTTTATAGTTGTAGCAAATCAAACTATCTTGATCTTTGTTGTAGCATGTTAGTCCAGATGAAGAGCTGCATTCCACTTGCTGATCTATGTTTGATAATGGTTCCTCTGGAAATTTTGTAGCGCGGCAGTCTACTTCCACCGGGCTGTCGCAGATAGAATATCCTTTATTTCTAATAGCATCAAATGTCTCAAACTCTCCTTTATCAGCACCTTTTATTGGATAGCTTACATCATACCACTGAGACCACTCACACTGTAATTCATTACAGACCGATGGCGTAGTTATGTCTAGAAAATAAATAAACAGAAAGGATTATTCATACATGTCCAAACAGGTTCGATTCACATTTATTTGCCAATATCAAATCTTTACATATTCAGCAAACTCTGTAATGTGGCGAATTCAAGATCAGTTTGGACGCTTATGACAGTTTCATTCTTAGGGCAAAATTTATTAAAATCAGAAAAAATCACGGCCGATTTTTCAATTTCGCGGCCGCGATATGGAAAAAAATTGTCCGCGATTTTTTCTGATTTTTGTAAAATCGGTAAAAACCAGCCACGATTTTTCTCGATTTGTGCAAAATCTGTAAAATTTGGTCACGATTTGTGCAAAATCGGTAAAATTTGGCTGTGATTTTTCTCGATTTGTGCAAAATCTGTCAAATTCGGCAGCAATTTTTCTCGATTTGTGTAAAATTGGTAAAAATCGGCTGCGATTTTTTTCAATTTTGCACAAATCAAAAAATCGACCGATTTTTGATTTTTATAAATTTCGCCATTAATGAGCTGTTTGCACCACTTTGTGTGCATGTGCACAGGTGATTCGCCTATTCATCAAGCATCAAAAGCTGGTCACATAGTGAATTTGATAGGATGTACTGTGTGTGCATTCACCAGTTTTACTTCGCCGGATAAAAGTGGCAAATTACAGGGCTGATGGCAGGGCTGCTACTGATCACACTACACTATGCAAGAGAGTAGTAGCAGTAATAGTAATAGCAGTAGCCACAGTAGTAGTAGGAGTAGCAGTGGTTTTATTATTATTAGAAGTAATATTAGTTGGAACAAAAGCAGTAGTAGCAGCAGTATTAGTAATAGTAGCAGTAGTATTTGTTACAGTAGTATAAGTAATAATAGCAGTAGTAGTAGTATTAGTAGCAGTGGTATTAGCACTAGCAGTATTAGTAGTAGCATTAATATGAGCTGTAGTTGTATTAGCAGCGATAGCAGTATCAATAGCAGTAGTAGTAGCAGTAGTATAGTTAATAGTAGTAGTAGCAGTAGTAGCACTGGTATTATAATTAGTAGTAGTAGCAATATCAGTTGTAGCATTATTAATAGCATTATTAATAGTAGAAATGGTATTGTAATTAGTAGTAGCAGCAGTAGCAATATATCATTAGTGGTAGTAGTAGCAATAGTAGAAGTAGTATTATAATTAATAGTAGTAGTAGCAGTAATATCAATAGCAGTAGTAGCAGTAATATAAGTAGTAGTAGTAGTAGCAGTAATAGTAGTAGTAGTAGTAGTAGTAGTAGTAGTAGTAGTAGTAGTAGTAGTAGCAGTAGTAGTAGTAGCAGCAGTAATATTAGTAGCAATAGTAGTAGCAGTAGTAGTGGTATTATAATTAGTTGAAATAATAGTAGCAGTAAGAGTAAGAGCATTAGTGGCAATAGTAGTTTTAGTAGTGGCAGTGGTATTATTATTATTATTTGTAGTAGAAGCAGTAGTACTAGCAACAGCAACAACATTACTAGACTTGGGGGGTCATTCCGGTAGGTCCGAATTTTCCATCCCGAATTCACTTATAGCGAACTCCATTTATAAAGTCGCGACCGCGACAATTCTCCCATTATAAAATCTCGACCGCGACAATTTTTTAGTCGCAGTCGCGACTTTATAATGGGAGTTCGCTATAAGTGAAT
>JAKJJM010187590.1:0-16890 GCA_021901965.1 Pipa carvalhoi
GCCTGGACACCTTTCCTTTATATATATATATATATATATATATATATATATATATATATATATATATATATATATGCCTGCTGCTTCCTGATGGACTTTCTTTTGCTAAGTAATTCACAAGAATAAATATCAGGCCACAATGATCTTATTGTTTTGTTTTTTTAAATTAAGAGTTTTTTTAGAAAATAAAGGTAACAGAAGAAAAAAATAAAGCTTTTCCAAATATTGGTACATTGTCACATACAATATTCATTATCTGCAACATTTTTTTTCATATCGTTGTATGTATATATATTTTTTTCACCTTATGTTTACATGAGAGAATAAGGAAACTATTCAAATATTGGATTAACACTTATTTGGTTTTGTTTATGGTTTAACATCATAATGTACCTTAAAAAGGAAAAAGGTTTTTGGTAACATTTGCATAGGGAATAGTGTTGAGCAAACGGATTGGCAAAAGCTTAGTTCGACATGAACTTTACCTTTTTTCCCGAACCGGAACCAAACTTTTTTGCTGCAAGTTCGGGGTTTGGCTCAGGGTTCGGGCCATTATAAGCCGCTTCCCTACACTGTGGGGCCCACAGGACCCCCCACCACCCCCACACATCCCCCCAATCCCCCCAGTATCAGCCCCCCACCCAGCACTATTTAAATCGTTAACCAGCAAGTAAGCGGTTAATGATTTAAATGCCCAATTATTTCCAAAGCGTTAATGCAATATTAGCGCTATGGAAATAATTACATTAAACTAACTAGTAGGGGTCCCTGGAAACCTCACACCTCACGCCAGTATCACCCCTCACTTAGAGATAGGCTGATTGAGGAGATCGCTAAGTGCAGGAAGCGGCTCCCTGCCATTTGGGATAGGGGGGCATTAACATTAAGCTAGGGGGTCAGGACTGACCCCCACCCCCTTTAGCAAAGGGGGGGCAGGGGTCCCTCACCTGGAGGGGGTCAATCGATGACCCTCTCCTATGGCCCCCAACCCCAACAGCGCTATGGGGTTGGGGGCCCTAACCTACTTATGTCCCTACCTAAGTCGCTCACCCCCATGGGTTGAGGTACTGAGGTGTAATATTTGTACCCAAGGTATCCTCACAATGGGTCATGTGTATTGCTTTATTGTTTTGGTTTTCTGAATTGAGAAGTTTATAACAATTTGATATGAGTTTTGATGCCATGCAGTTTTCCCAACAGAGAAATTCTATTAGTGTTTTGGATCTTAGTGACTTGTAGTTTCTGGAATAGGTTTAAAGGATGTGTTGAATTCTTAAATATATAAATTGATCTTTACAATTGAGTTGGTACTGCGTATTGAGTACCTGATACGTTTTCAATGTTCCTACTATATAGAGGTCTACAACATATTTTATGTTTTTAGATTCCCACCGTTTCACATCTAAGGGCCACATTACAGTAATTCCGAATGTGCCCGATCGAAGTGATTTTAGCAAAGTGCTTGAGGCGCACCACCGAAATGGTCACAAAACTCTGCTCGCCTGTTCTTCAAGTGCATATTGAAGCGCGTCCGTGACAATTTTGGCGTCACGCCTCAAGCACTTTGCTAAAGTCACTTCGATCGGGCACATTCTGAATTACCGGAATGTGGCCCTAAATCTATGGCTAAATATTTCAAAGTTGATATTGGTGTGATTGGGGATGAGAAAGACCATAGTTCTTTTGTTTTATTTATTTCATCCCATGTGTTTATATATCCCATGTTTAAAGATATAGATAATATTTGTGTTGTGATTTTAGGGTGTTATTTTTTTGGAATGCATACCAGCTCTTCAAATTTTACATTCGCTAAATAATCATTTTCTAAGTCAACCCATTGAATTGTGTCTGTAGGAGCATGCAGGTGTATAAAATATGTTAGGATAGTGGCTTTGTATTAAGTTTGTGATATTTGGCAGTCCCATTCCTGCTAGTTTGCGAGGGGGATATAAGTATTTAGCTGCTATTCTAGCTGTTTTACCTCCCCACATAAAGTTATTACAATCTGATTGTAATTTTTTTAGGAATTTTCTGTTCAAGGTTACGGGTAAAGCTCAGAACAAGTACAATATTTTTGGAATCACTATCATTTTTAGTATGTTAATTTTACCCATTCATGATATTTCTGTTTTTTTCCATGTGTTCATATTTTTAAGGCGTTCATCCCATATTGCTATGTGATTGTATTTTATTACATGGGTTTTGTTTTTGGGGACTCTGATACCCAAATATTCAAGATATTCTTTTCTCCAGTTAAATTTACATTTTTCTTTGAGTATTAGTTTTGCTTCTATGGTTGTATTTAAGCATAATGCTTGAGATTTGTTAGTATTGATTTTAAAGTGTGATATCTTGCCATATTCTGATAGCAGGGATAGAATCATTGGCATTGATTTGTTTGGATTTGTTATATATAATATAATATCGTCAGCATATAGTCCAATCTTCTGTACTGGATATTTTTTATGGTTGGTCTGTATGCCCCCCCACTCCAGTTTCTTTTCTTATTTTATGTGCTAAAAGTTCAATTAACATGGCAAAGATCAGAGGCGAGAGGGGGCACCCCTGTCATGTACCATTTGTAATGTTAAATAAAGGAGAGCAGTATCCATTTGCCTGAACCTGTGCCGTTGGAAGTGTGTAGAATAGTAGGATGGATTGTATCAATGTGTCTGGAATTCCGAAATTTTTTAGTACTTATTTCATGTATAACCAATTGATTCTATCAAAGGCCTTTTCAGCATCTAACAATAGTAGGACCACTTGTTGTTGATCTTATTGTTTTAATCCAAATCAATGCATCAGTCATTTGAAGCCTTTTCTCAGGAGATAGCAACCAAACTTTTAATTAGACACTGTAATGTAATTAGAATTTTTTTTAATTTAGCAAGATATCCTTGGAATTTGTACAGTTAAATGTTCAGTAAAAGTTAAATAACTTTTAAATTTCCATAAAATGTTTGATTTCTGATGCAGAACTGTTTTAGAACTATATCATCATATCAGATAAGCATAACCCAATATAATCAACACAGTTTTAAAGATATCATTATTAAACATGCATTGTGGTCGAAAGACCTTTTTTTAACTGTGTTTGCATTGGTTGGGATATGTGAAATATATGCGTGAATCATAAAAATAATTCATAGTTCAAAGCACATAGATAGACAATCTATCTAGAAGGTGTTTTTTTAATGTTTTGCTTTACATACTGGCCTACGAGATGTATTTCACTCACCAACATACGTGTAATAAAAATATGACTAGTCTAGTCTAAATACCTTACATTTTCTTCTCTGAAGAAGCTGTTTTTAGCTGTTCATAATATAAATTATGAGGGTTACATTATGCTCTCTCGACCACAATGGTGCTGCATAATTGTTGCTTATAGAATTGAAGGACATACAAATATAATATTAGCAGCATAACGAGTGCCTGAATGCACTGCTTGTTAATACTTCATTTGCAAATGTCAGTGATTCATCCCATGCTGAAAAGATCATTCCATAAAGTCATGGTTTGGTGTGGAATGTGGTGCATAAGAGCTATTATCTCTAGAGGTAAATTTTAAAGGCAAAACTTGCATGAACATACACCTTGTATTTTTGTTAACTGAAAATGGAGAGTTATCAAACTTTTTTCCAAAAAGATGGTGCACTGCCACTTTACAGTTTTGCTATTTGCACCAACCTGACTGCACAGACACTAGAGTGAGTCTGGTTGGCCAACTAATTGGCTATCTGGTTTTCCATGATAAAACCCCAGGTGCATATAAAAGCACAGTAATGTTCAAGAAGTTGCAGCAACAGTTATTGCCTGCTAATTGCACCTGCCAAATGACTAAATGAGTTATTTATGTAATGTGGAGAATTCATTCACACTTTGTGACATTACATTACTGTGTATTTATGCACCACTGCGTATTTTCACTGTGAATGCAGTCGGAGTGACAATATTCCCAGGCTTATTGACATGAATTTGCAGATTTGATTTTGCCAAATGAATGTGGTGAATTGGGGGGTTTACAGCAGGGTTCCTATTACTATTCTGCTAACATTTAACGCAAAAGACTTTTTGGTGACCAGGCGCCAATATAAGTTAGAAATTGTCTACCACTGTAATGAATGTTACAAATAATTGTAATTTTAGTTGACTATTCATGTCGACAATACCGGCAGCTATTATTGGTGACAGTATTGGTGACACTTACAGTGGCACTCTCTCCTTTAAACAGATTATTGTCAAAATCACATCACTTCATTACAATATGCCTGTTTCTGGGCAAATTTACCAATTAACTGGCTATGCTCAGATAGCACTTTATGGGCGAAATTTACTAACATCGAAAATGTCATTTTCCTTTTTGAAATCAGGATTTCTGTTGTGTCTATTAAATGTAACAAGCGTTGCTTCCATGCGAGCACTGCTCATTACATTTAGCTGCTCAATGAAGCAGCCACTGGGGAGACTCATCTCTCCCCAGCGCTTCCTGGTTTGGCTAAGCCAATCAGGAGCCGCTGACGTCACAGATGATGTCAGCGGCAGCCAATTCGATTGGCTGAGCACTGCCATTTGAATTTACTGCCACTGACGTCATCTGTGCAACAGTGTGCAGTTTAATGAATATAATGAGCTGACCTTTCTACAATAGTGCAATCTGTGGCAAAACATGGCAAATTCACTTCAGCAGGAAAATTCACTCTATCATGATTAACCCCCTGCAACTATATATATGGCAAGTCATATTAAAAAAAAAAAAAATTGTATGCTAAATTTGTCTTAAAACATATAGGGATGACCCAACTAATAGCATAAAAAAGCAAGATTTGAGTATAAACATTTGCATATGAGTAGTTAAGGCACCAGGCCATTTCGGTGGAAAGTAGAACTCATCTACTCTTGTCTGCCCAGGCAGAAATCAATCAGCAAAGTGAACCTGGGTTAAAAGGTTTACTGGCCTAAGCCCACAACTTGGTACAATTATGTTTTTTTGATAGTATGGGGGTTTTCCTGAGCTCATTAGTTGAACTGGGGCAAAATAAGTTTATGTTCTTGGTCCCTCCTTCTCCTACCCTGTTTGTAGTAGGGAAGTACTGTCTCTCTTCTGTGTCCATCCTTGTTACATGGATCAGGGGTAATTTAACTAATGGCAGCTTCTTATAAACCCAAAACCTGCCCTTATAACAGAAAGTGAGAAGAAGGTAAGGAAATTAATTTGTACCCCACAACCCCTGGATATTACTGAATGATTTATTTCCTTTCCTTCTTTCTTTTTAAAGAATTAGTTAAAGCCAGGCTCCTTGGTGACAATTTGAATTTTTTTGTAGTTTTTAAGACTGCACAAAGAAAAGGTAATCCAGCTTCATTTGTTGACTCTATCCACCATATGGGGCACAATGTCTTTCAATCTTGTTAAAGGAACCAATAGCATAAAGGTCTATTAATAAATATTAAATGTAGAAGCACCCGTAGGTCATTGTCATGGACAGGAAAAACTGGAAGAGGTAATTATAAATAACCTAGCTGTTTTGGTGCATGTTTAATGCTAATGTTCACACAAAAATATTTATAGGGTTTAGTAAAAGAACAAGTTGACTGAGCAGTGCTAGGATTATACTCTGAGACTACTTTAAACACAGTAAACTGTGGAAACCTTAGAGCCCTAGATGCATTTCTATAACAAGGCTTCAGGCTTTGCTATACCTCAGGTATGGACTAGGAGTACTGAGTTACCCTCCTGGTACTTTGTGGTTACTCATTGTCAGGGATGTTTCAAGGATGCTATATGGTAGGAGACTTAGCATAGGTTATTCACTGTAGACATATACAAAAAGGTGCAAACCCACACCAGGACCTATTCTACAGAGTTGGGGAGGTCAGTTTGTGGGGCATAGATCTACCACAGATATTTCCAGATATATAACAACTGTAATCCTGAGAAGCAACAATATTGTGTGGGTCAGTGACCCAATTCATCCTTCCTTACAAAGGCTCTATAGGAATTTAACTTTATTACTGTATTATCAATATAAATGGTTTTGCATTGTAATTTACCAAGTCCTTATAACCCATAACATTAAATTCAGTTTTAATATTTATTTTGAAAATTGATGCTAGGAGTTTCATGTGTCCTTGAACTAAGCCCTAATAAAGTTATTTTAACCTACTTTAAATGTGAGAAATGTTCCATATTTTTTCTTCATCTGGTGTCAGATCTGGTGTCACAAGCATTTTTATATGATTTTCAATATGGAAATAATTTTTAACCTGAATTTATGAATAAAGAAGTACTTTAACACCTTCTAATTTTCATCCATATCATTGGATTGTTAAATCTCTATAATCAGAATATTTAAAAATATGCACCAGTTATAGCTGTTGAGTGTTTACACTGTTAAATTACATTTTTCAGTTCAAGTGTCCAATTATGAGTTTTGTCTTTAGATGCAGCTCTGGGATAAGATATAGTGTCACGTAATGCAAAGATACCAAAATTTGCCCCTACCATTATGTTAATTGTGACAGGGATGGCCAGGTTATGCAAGCTTTCTCATGGGGGTGCTTCCTGGGGCAGCAATGATTATGTGGACACTGACTGCCACTGTGGAACTTCAGCTCTAAAATTGAAGACTGCCATTAGCCACAATGTTGGTTCATGCCAATCACAATATTGAAATAGATAGCTTTTCTTTTATTACTTTATTGCCCTATTAGAGTTTTCTTGCAGTGCCCAAGGCAACTGCCTACCCCTAGTTCCAGCCCTGCTCAGATGACATAATGAGTGTTGTACTGTTCCACGTAACTGGAATTGTGTTGCTGCGGAATAATGTCTTCTACAAAACATAAACTAGCAGATGTACCCATCAATACCTCATTGAGTCAAGAAAAAAATATAGCAAAATGTCATTATGCTAGTCACAGAAATGTAACTCAAATTTATTTTTTTCTTCTTTCTATAGCATGCAAATAACTAAAGAGAAATACATGAATTAAGCAAGAAAGCAAGACTAGAAATGTCAATAACAAAATACATTTATATATCATTATACATCCGTACTCATTGTATGACACTTTTTATCCCTAGTGGTACAAGAAATATGTTAAATGAACACAGTTTTATTTGTATATTGTCCCAACTCCTTTATTTAGATGGATTATTACATTGCACATACATTCAAAATATAACATTTTAACAACCCTAAATAGAATGAATATGTATAAGAGTTGCCTATTGAACAGTAGACTTTACAATACTTCTATTTAGAAATATAAAAGGTAAAAAAAATATATCTGGTATTGAAGGGAAATTTTAGTTTTAGCTCCTAGAAGATATAATTGTGCAAATTTCAAATATTATATATCTTGTTAGTTGTTACACTAAAATTATAGCCTTACAGCTACTGTACAATGTCTGTTTGGATTTCTCTCTTTCTTGGTACTTGGTATGCACAAACAAATTTTTTTATAATGGCCACCAAAATCATGTTCTGTTGGTAGAATGACATGTTAGCATATACATCCCAAAAGGAAAATATTCATGTTGCAAAGGAAATAAATGTATCGATCAGCAAGTGGTACCCCAACTACTATTATTGTTTTAATACAGTAATAATTATGTAAACAAAAACTTGCATCTCTATACCAAGGGGTGCTCTAAAAAGGACCAATATAAACATGATGTGTATCATATGAATATCTATTGGCACTCAGAGCAGTTATGCATTTTTAATGAAGTATATTATTGAGAATGACTAGAAGGAGGAAAAAGTAGAAAAAAACTCCCCTAGAAGTTCCCTTGTATAGAGCTGCCCCCATTTTCTTTATAGCAGGATCATACCATTTTTCATTATGTCAAACAGAAATTCTCTACTTGTACAGGATGGGTAGAAATGGCTTTTTGATGGTGGCACTGGGGAAACAGGACTTTGAATTGTTTCATGTCCTAAATAGAATGTTTGAAGTCTTACTATATTTTAATTTCACAGGGGTGGCTATGCATTATATTAGTTGCCATGCCTAATAACTGAATATCATATTATACCAAAATTAAAAAAATAATATTGCCATTGGCATTGATTGATTGTTTTTATTTATACCATATAAATATATTCTTTGTATGATAATATTATGGTATAAAATAAAGCTAATGGTGCATATAGTGCATATAGTAAGACTTCATAACTTTCTTTAAAATCTTCCAATCCATTCTTCCATGGAACTGTTTAAATTAGCCAGTTAAAGAACATTTGTGAAATTTATTACATTTCGATGTGTAAGCTTGCAGTTTTAGTTTTTGTTTTACAAATGTAAAAAGAAAAAGGTTTAATATTTCCTTTATGCTTTGTGTAATCCTTTCTATGTTTTTAGCATATTTCTAAAGCCTAAACAGAAGACTTCATTGGAAGATTGGGAACCACTGTCTAGACCTTAAGAGACTCATTATCCAAGGTCTATTTCATTAGCTACACGGAGACAAGTATACATATCTTGGGGTACATCAGTTCTGCTGATATTATTTCCGTCTAAGCGAAGATGTCTAATCCTAGAATATTCCAGTGGTCCAATGACTTTACAAAAGCTGTTCAGAGTAAATTCTGTAAAAGAGAAAATATAGTGATTAAACCTTTTGGAAATACTTAATTTATACTCATTGAAAAACATTCCAATAAATTATTGATGTTTATTGAATTGTTTAAAGGACAGTCCATCTCCTTACTTACACAATGATCTACTTTAACAAACACTTCAGAAATGCAGGCATATTATTGAGGTGTTGTTGGTTGCCCCTAAAATATCATGGCTCCAGTTACAACACTGACAATAACACACACAGTAAATTTCATGGTGATGATTATTTACCATAGCAAAAAGGTACATTATTGTACTTTGATAAATAAACTCCTAAGTCCTAGTACCTCAATCTGAAATCATTTTTCATTGAATTCGGAATAGGATTTTTTTTAAGGATTATTATCTTGGTACAGAAAAAAAAATGTGGCACATTTAAAAATGTTTTAAAATTGTACATCTTTGAAAAACAAGCAACAGCAAAGGCACAGGGAATAGCAAATGAAATGGGAATGTTTTAATACTTTGGGTGAGATTATCTCTATTTCTTTTTATGGCATTTCTTGACTTTACTAAATAATACCTAATGTCTTCAGGAACAGATATAAAACACAGGGGCTATACTGAATTAGAAAAAGTATTCTCTTTTTTAAAATTTGAAAAATATTTTACAGTGAGTAAAACAATCTAGTACAGCTGAATCTGAATTCGGTTTGCTAGTAGGAGTCGTGCAATATGGACTTTCCAAGGAGTGTTAGTTTTAAAAGAGAAGTTTCCAGCTGTATTGTAAGTTATATTATAAGGATTCTATTATTGGAACAGCTATGAAGCATATTTTGGTCATTTGTAATAGAGTTACAAAGCATGTGATCCAGATAACCAGATGACAAATCAGACAAAATATTTTTTCATTATTGCTCCACTGAAGCTGAGCAGAGCTTCTCTCTGCTACCTCTGTAAACTTAATGAAGTAGTTTAGCATACTCAGAATTACTTCTAATTTATTATATTTATATTATTATTGTGCTAGCACAGAGGATGTTTTGCTTTTTTTTAACCAATACAGCAGTCCCATTTCTTTATTATCTTCTGGGCCCTTAGAAACCCCAAATGTCCATCAGGGCAACAATTTTTCTGCCTACTGCATGATCAAAACACTGGTAGTAGGTAAGTAGGGCAGCTGTACATATACAATAAGTAATAGCCGCTCCTAGAAAAGTGGCTGAATATAATGGATCCCTGAGCTATGTAAAACCTTTTGTTTTCACAACAACACAATAGTAGTTTGTTATGAGTGATATAATAATTTTAGTGGGTTTGTATAAAAAGGTACATTCTGGGTATTATAGTCCATGCCAAAATGTATACTGCAAAACCTACTGGTATAATAATGATGGTTATTTATTGTACGTATTCTATGATATTACACTGTCAGGTTTAGCTATAGGGGAACATGTAAGGAGACCTGCATGAGTCAAATACACCTTGACCATTAACAAGGCATTTGTGAATATTGTCTGGTGTATAGGAATAGTCCAATTGCTAAATTCTTCATTCATTTTTGTAGGTTTAATCTTTCCTTCTCCCTTTCTTTTTTATTTCTTGTATATATGTATATATAATTTTTGGATAAGTGCAGGAGAAAATAAATTGAAATGTTTCCTTGTTTTTATGTTGTTTTGAAGTAAATATTGTTCTTACATTGTATTGTTGTGCCTTGGTATAGGCAGATGTCATGCACAGTTTTACTGAGCCTTGCAATATGCATACCCTGCTGTTATAACTTTATAAACTCAAGGAGGGGTGGAGCTCACTCCCAAATCATTGCTAAAGAACTACAGTTGACGTCTATCAGTTATCAAATTGTTTAGTAACTGTTTCACATGATTTTACAGTAGCTGTGAGCAGAATAGTCCCGAGGGGGAATTTATGAGCCTTGTAATGTACATGTACTGTCATGTTAGCCAAAGATATATTGTGATGTTAATCTGAGGTTATATCACAATCACACATCTGTTTGGCTAAGCCTTGCTTGGATGATAAACATATAAAAAAAAAGAAAAGTGGAAATTGCGCTAACCAATTTAACTGCAAACAGCAGAGAGATTGACAACACAAACTGGTAAAAAATCAGGATTTCAACTTTAAAGATCCCATTTTTACAAGCACTGCCTAAGAATGCCTGACATGGAGGCATATTTATTATGACCAGTTACAACCATATCAATTAGTTTCACCCTCTTTCACTTTCAATTTTTATTTCCCTGTACTTTCTAATTTCCCTGATTTATAAAGGATAGAAAAAAAATGATTTTTTTTTAATCAAAAATAATTGTTATTGTAAAAAAATATAAATCAATTGACAGGAACATTTTGCAGGGTTTTTCTATGAGGGTCCACTTCCATTACAGATCAATATTGACATGTGGCTAAGTAACAGAACCAAGTCCATAGGGAATCTTGGGTTTATGCCAGCCTGAGGCAGGACACTTTTGGCCAGTAAAATTATCTTACAACAGCTTAGTAAATCGGAGGAAACAGCAATACTACTGAAAGTGGGCTGTTTCTACTGCATTTACTAAACAAAAAACGTTGTCTTTAAGGAAGAACTAAAGTTGTAAAAATAAAAAATCTATATTAAATAAATACCTTATAGTAAGCTCCAACGATGCACTCCCAGCTTCTTTTGTGCTCTCTCTTCTCTGCACTGAGGCAGTCTTCACAGCGCTTAGGCTGTCATGGAGCTGGTGCTAAGCTCCGCCCCTTGTGCAAATGAGTGATGACGTCATCACACTCATTGTGTCCCGGTGACAGGAGAGCTCTCACTGGGGGAGAAATTAGTGTGATCACGCCATTGCTCTATTTCACCGCCGGTGATAGTAAGTATGAGCAGCTTTGGGCTGTGAAGACTGCCTCCGTGCAGAGAAGAGAGAGCACAGAAGAAGCTGGGAGAAGCTTTAGTTCTCCTTTAATGCTCCAACCATTTTATTGTGGATTTACTCAATTTAACACATCTTTGTGACCAATATGCAGTTCATATTTTGTCGATAAGTTGGTAACAAAGGTAGGTCTACAGAATATGACACAACTTCCTGATCCACCTGAGCTGCTGTCAGGATGTCCAAGCAAAGGGTAAGGGATGGAAGGTCTCATTGAATTTGTAATTCCACTACGATAATCTCCATAAATGATTACCTATTTTAAAACAATGGGTTTGGTTCAAAATACTGAATAAACAATAGTGGTATACTTATATTATAGCACATTTTTTTCAGACCAGGAACATATGGTGCAGAAAAACCTTAAGTTTTAATATTTTATTTGCTGAAGGTACAGTTTCCATAACCTCTATGGTTGTTCTATATGTTAAAACTGCAAAGTAAACAAACCAATAAATAAATGTGAGCTTAAAGAGCCTAATAGGAGCAGGAACTGTAGTATGGTGTACTTATGGTATTAATTATTAAACAGATGGATAAACATCTGGCAGACAGTAACACATCCTTGAAACTTCAAAGTAAATGAACAGTGAGTTATGCGCTCTACAGATCAGCAAAGATAGAAAGAATGACAGATTAGATAGATAGATAGATAGATAGATAGATATAGATAGATAAATAGACAGACAGACAGACAGACAGACAGATAGATAGATAGATAGATAGATAGATAGATAGATAGATAGATAGATAGATACAGATAGAGTTGAGTTAATACAGTTTGGAACAATGACAGTACAGGACTCGAACAGAAAGATAAGTAAAGAAAAGGAATTATAAAGAAAAAAGTCAAGACCCGGGTTATTTCATTTATGTTATGGACCTGTGACACTAAGCAAATAAAAAAATATAGAAAAACAAAGTCAAATAATTAAACAACTCAAAAAAATGAAGAAAAAAAACAAGTAGAAACTGTCTGAGAATGCCACTATCTATGATATACTAAAAATGTTTTCAAGAAGTGAACAATCCTTTTAAACTTTTCCAACATTTAAAGAAGGATTAAATCTAGGTTTCAATAACCTAATGTATTTATGTAAGTTAATGTTGCAGTCTCTACTATGGTTTAAGGTATTTTTATGTTATTCACTAATCAATATCTACAAATCCCAGCAAGTCAACTATCAACTTCCAAATACCTTTACACACAGGCATTAACACTTCCCCTAAGTTATAGCTTTAACTACCTTAGGATTACCTTACCTTAGATCTACCTAATGCCATAATTGTTTGATAAAATAACTAGTTACAACTGTTAGACTGTACACAGTACTCATTGGGGCATATTTGCTAAGACTAATTTGACCATATCGACTGATTTCACCCCATTTCACTGCATATTTTTGTTTTCCTGTACTTTTCAATTTCCCTGATTTACAAAAGATGGATAAAAATGTTTCTCCATTTAAATAAATCGCTATTTATAAATATAGATCTGTTAGCAGATGCACACTTTGTAATGCTTTTCTATGAGGGTTCCTTCCATCGATATCTCTTTTTTATGGCAAAACATTTTGGACTTAGGTTAAATGACAGGACTAACTCCATAGGGAATAATAGGTTTTTCCTAGCCTTGAGGATGAAAAATTCTTTTAGGCAATAAAATTGTTTTTGAACTGTTTAGTATAAGAGAAAACAGTAATATCATTAAATATAGGCTATAATCTACTTCATTTATTGCCACTTGTAAAAGTTCTCAACTCCACACACGTGTCTGAAAACTATAATGGCCTTTCATTCTATTATACCCCACACCATGACAGGAAAAAAAATAAGGCTTTTCATATGGGTTCAATAATTGGTATTTTCCATTTCCCTGCACTTCTATACTCATTTTCTAAGTGGCAAGCAATACTCCTTATTCACCATTTTCTATGGTCCAGTCGCTGACTAATCTCATGCATAAGTGTTGTTTTGCATTTGAAGTTTAGATCTCTTTCTGGCATCCTGATCTTTTTGCATTGTTGACTGAAATCCACTGTAATATATTTATCTTACAACAGATAGGCTCGTGTCTTTTTTTCAGCCTCATAAACTATGTTAAACTATAGCACTATATTTTTTTTTAAATCCAAATCAGTGATTTTGTTTTACTTTTGAAAAGTATAGAAATAGTTTTCTGTTTGCACAGTAAAGGGTAAATTTCATTACTTATGATATTGTGTTATTTCATTCCTATTTATATTTTGTGCTGTATTAGTAGAATTTTACACATATTTTACATTTACAGAACACATAAACATCACTATAATTCTTTGAAAAACTGTATAGCTTTCTGTCTATTTATCTATATACCTATCTATTTAATACACAAATGCATAAGGTCCAATTCTGCAAACTTCTTTAAAACAGAGTTTGTCATTTTCAATGCATCTGCATAACAGTTTCGGCAAAATTTACTCAAAATTTTGACTTCGACCTTTTCAAGTTTATACGCTGTGTAAATAATGCTGTTCAATTGGTAAAATATCAATTGATATTTTCGATTGATTTTTACTGATTGAAACTTTTCAATTTAATTTTTTCAATCAAAATTTACTAAAGTCAAAAACAATATTTTTTTTTACCTTTTCGCCCATTTTTTGAAAATTACATTCTCAACCTTCCTACCCCCATTTTTCAGTCTTTTTTTGCCTGATTTCTGGGCAACAAATGGCCAAGAACAGTTGAAAAGGTCTAAAATATAGTTTTTGGCCTTTTCACCCCCATTTTCACCTATTTTTCAGCAGTTTTTGCCCAATTTTCATGTGAAAAACAGCTGAAAATGGGCAAAAAATGGTGTCGAAAACAATATTTTAGACCCTTTTGCTCATTTTCACACTGAAAGACGGGCAAAAAGGTTGAAAATATCATTTTCGACTTTAGTAAATTTCAATCGAAAAAATTCAATTGAAAAGTTTTGATTGGTAAAAATCGATCAAAAATATCAATCAATATTTACCAATCGAATGGCAATATTTATTCAGCGTATTAACTTGAAAAAGTCGAAATCGAAATTTTTAAGTTTAGTAAATTTCACCCTTTGTGTTCTCCATAGGACTGTATGAAAATTGACTTTCTTCACTTGTTATATTAAATCATTGCACTGGAATGCTGCATAGTTGCAATCTGCTCTGTGGAGTAAAAAAAGTTGATCAACCTTTAAGAAAATGCTGAGATTCTACTGACTCTTTGGCCTAAGGGAAGGGCCAGTCCATTTAGGAGATAATAGCTGGAAAACTAAAGAATAAACAAAATAATATCAATGCTGTGTGAATATGCTTGTTTTTTGTTTAATATTAAAATAACATTTTCTGTCTTTATACCTAATGTAATAGTTGTCTACATCTAAAAAGGTGATAGTCTGAACCAAAGTATATGGTAGCATCTGAGAGGTAGAAAAAAATGGGATTATTTTATTAAAGGATGTTCTGTGTTACCAGCATTCTTCAACATCTACTTTCCATTTGTTTTGCTATTGTGGTTTACTCAGGAATGTGAGTATAATAAAGCACCATATTATACCATATCATAACTGAGGATCCTTAAATGGATGTTGTATAAATGTACACCCAGGGGGACATTTACTAAAGTTGAAAAGTTTTGGACTAGTAAATGCAGGAGAAACAGTCTATTTTTAACAATACTGCAGTTTTCTCCTATTCACTAAACTGTTCTAAGACAACTTTATCGCCTAAAGAATTTGCCTGCCTCAGACTGGCATAAACCTATTATTCCCTATAGAGTTGATCCTATCACTAAGCCAAAGTCCAAAATGCTTTCCCCTTGCAGATCTGTAATGGACAGAACCCTCATCGAAAAATACTGCAAAATATTTCCCTGTGAAATGAACGATATTTATCCATAATGATTTATTTCTATGGGAAACATTTTTATCAATCTTTTATAAATCAGTGGATTTGAAAAGTACAGGGAAATTAAAAGACTGACAGGGTGAAACAAATCGATATGATCAAAATGGTCTTAGTAATTAAATATACCCCTAAGAATATCTAAACTCCACCATATATGAATTATAGATAACCCAGAAAACAAAAAAATATTTCATTTGCTAAATGGCATAATTGATAAAAAAATTATGAAAATTCTCTTGAATGCATTGATAATCCCTTTACAAATTTAAATAACACAAACTTTCAACTCACTTTGAATTTTGTTGACTTGCAAGTAGAGATTTTCCAGGCCTTCATTCACTGCCGGAATGCTTCCAAGCTCATTAAATGAAAGATCCAGCTCAACAAGGGTTGAGATGTTGAAGGCATTGCCAGGTACACCAGCATCTTTCAACTTATTGTGGGATAGACGAAGATACTGAAGAGCTTTAAAACCCTGGAAATACTCATCTGGGATATTTGCGACTTTATTATTATCAAAATATAGCATTGTTAGGCTTGGTGGAAGTCCCTTGGGTAACTTTGTCAGTTCATTAAAACTGAGGTCAAGGTAAGAAAGCTTTTTTAGACCTTTAAATGCACCTGAGATGGAATCTTCCTTTAGAACATTGTGTTGTAGATGTATATCAGTCACATTTTCTAGACCTTCAAAAACACTGGGGATAATTTTTGAGATTCTATTGTTGGTTGCATGAAAGTCAAAAAGCGATCTTGGCAGTGGCCATGAAAGCTCAGTAAGGTTGTTAAAATTTAGATATAATTTGGATAGCTGCTTTAAACTAGAAAAAACATTTTTCTTAATTTTGGCATTTGTCAAATGGTTGTGATCTAGAATAAGCCATTTGAGATCAGTTACATTCTTAAAAGCATCATCATCTATACCTTCAATCATGTTGTTTTGAAGGTACAAATATTGTATTCCAGAAGGAATCATTGGTATTTTCTTTAATTTGATATCATTGCAATACATTGCAGTGGGGTAGTTGTAAGGACAATTGCATTCTGGTGCACAGTTTGCAGTAGATGGTCCCAAAGCTAAATTGGAGTGGTAGTAATCTCCCTCTGGTGCAGGATATCCTCCTTCATAACCATAGTCATAAAAAGTACATAAGATACCACTAATTAATATTACAAAGAAGGGAATGAACTGGAGAGTCATCTCTCTTCGATCACTACTGCACCTGAGTGATAGAATGAAAAAGCATCCAGTAAAATATATTTTACACATAAAATGATTTTAAAATTATTTCATTCCACAATGGGGGTGCATGAAATAAAAAAAAATATTACTATCTATCTATGTATCTATCTAAGTATCTATCTATCTATCTATCTATCTATCTATCTATTTATCTGTATCTATCTATCTATCTATCTATCTGTATCTATCTATATGTATCTATCTATCCATCCATCTATGTATCTATCTA
>JAKJJM010187848.1:0-12049 GCA_021901965.1 Pipa carvalhoi
TCCTTTAAGGAGATTTGGTGGGAAGAATCTACTCACCAATCTAATTAACCTGCAGCTGAGTTATGGGGATCTCCCTTTAATAGCTGAACAGGGTGTAACCCTAGGGTGTGTGTGCTCTGGATGCCAGAGAGACAGAGTAGGTGTACTCTGTGTGAGCTTGGTGAGAGCTCTGTGTGAACCCCAGTCTGGAAAGAGGACTAATATGGGAACTACAAGCAGTGAGTCTGCCTTACGGTACTATACAGTGCGGTGTTTAAGTTATATGGAAATACCTGTTTGGGGAGACAAACAGTGTATGGTGTAAAATTGGCACAGGACTGTGTTTTGTTAAGACTGAATGTCTGTTATTTTCGTTTATTTTCTAACACCTGCACTTCAACTAAATAAAGCTAGCTGAAGCTAGTTTCATCACCAAACGACTGGTTTATTTGTATGATTGGGAATCGTTTAAAGTGTGCATCTTTCTAAAAAGGACAAGATTGCGCTCCCAGCTACCTATCCCTGTTACAGGGGGTATAGTATATAGACACTACTCTGTCTTTATCTTCTCTCTGCCCTTATCTTCTACCTACTTTGATTTTATTACCTTAACACGTGCCCCTTTTGGCGGTTCTCATATAATACCTCAGTACTCATCTTTCTAACTATTTGAACTTGCACTAGGGAGCTGTATGGTTGACATTGTAAATAATAGCAAAAAGAACAAACTGAGACCAAGCCAGTCTAGGAAGGGAGACTCTCATTCACCCTATGTCTAGGGTAGGACAAGTGTGTAGATCCACCTCTCCAGGAAGAAATCAGTGAGAGACACACAGTGCAGCTGAATTCTCTGATAAACATCTGTTTTTTTATCAAAGGCAATCAGATGACATACCTGGCTGCATCCCATCACGACACTCTTCTTTTCCAAGTCAAGCAGCTGAAAAAGTTCTTCCACAGCCTGAAGAAAAAAAAATGTATTAGTGAAGTAATAGCTTGTTATGTGATACAGGGATAAAGTGTACCATATTGCATTGTTGGCAGGCTATGATTACATTTCACATCAGCAATAAAAAAAGCTATAGAGAGGGGAATTAAGTTTTGTCTTGTCAAACAAAACCCGAAGCTTGTGTAATGATACTAAAGTGACTGTCAGTCACATATAAATTGTAAAGTAGTTCCTTAAACCAATATGGAGTTTAGTGAGTGTCATGAAGTCCTTCTAAAGCATAGTGAAACTAAATAATCAAAAAATCATCAAACAAGAAGATGAACTAAAAGTGAGAAGATAATTCATGTTTCGTTAAATATTTGTAATATTCCAGTCAGTTTCTGCTACCGTTGTCATATTCACTTGTTAGGACAAATATATTCAATATAATACTGAATAAGCATAATAAATTGCATGCATCTATACAAAGCCATTGTGCATGTTTATAGACTTACATTACGTTTGCGTGTAGAATGTAACAATGTTGAGGATCAGCATAAAATATTTCATATTCGCAAAGTAAAAAGTGAATATTTCAAAATTGCATTCCTAATGTCTCTTTACTAAGTAAGAGTCCATGAAGTGGCTACTAAAAATTATAGATACACACGCTAAATGTATTTATTTATATGATGTTAACTTTGGTCTGAATATTTAGACAATATTTAGCATTTTCATTAGAAAAATTATTGTTTCTCTGCCCATGGGCACCATTGCAAGGTCTTTGTTTAGGCTGGTATGTATGTACGTATGCGTGTATAATTTTATTTATAAAGCGCCACATATTTACGCAGCGCTGTACAATTCAGCAGTTTATTAGGTTAAACTCACTTAATAAATAAAGTATATAACATATTTATATCATGGCAATTTCCCTATGAATGGATAAACTGCTCACATAGTATATTGGTTACAGAATGGTCAGGGAAGAGACTTTGTTTTTTCCAGTAATGAGTCAATCTTTTTCTAATAAATGTTTAGGTCCTAGAGGTGAATATCAACAATAGATATTATGTCCTACAAATTAACTGTAATCCTAGAGCATCACAAAAGCCAAAAATGCTGAAACAACTATCTTTAAAATTATGTATCAATATAAACTTACTATTCTCCTTAGCCAGATAATTGTCACATCATATACTGTATGTACTGATGCATCTGCAGCATATTAAGTCCAGGCACATTCTCATTAGTGAGAGACCTCTCCAAATAGCTTATATAATCAGGTAAAAGTAATCCCCATAGCTGTCCACAGACATAAGTTATGGAATAGCTAATCCAAAAAAGAAATGTATTATTTAAAATATGTATAAAGTAAAGTACATATTTTCTACTTTGAGTCTGTTAGGGTTTTCATGGGGTATGGAGGTATATTAAGATTAACTACCCATCAATATTTCAATCTATGCAGATATGCAAAGCACTAATAAGTACCTAATTACTCAATAACTCAAATGTTAAGGAAAAAAACACCTAATTATATTTAAGAAATAATATTAAAAAAGTTTAGATATGTAATCCATTGAGTTTATTAAATCATGGCTTGGTTGGAATTCCTCATTACCAAGTGAGCAAAAAATCCCTTTGTGATCATTTCTAAGACCATTTCTAATTTAAGTCTAAGGGCGAAATTTATAAAGCTCGAGAAGGTCAATTTCGACCTTCTTGAGTTTTATAAATGTTAAAAAGGGCGCCCAATTGAATAATATCAATCCATACTTTTCGATAGATTTTTTCCAACTGAAACATATCGATCGATATTTTTTGACGGAAAAGTGACATAAGCGCTTATGGCACTTTTTCCATCAATAAAAGATCGAAAAATATTAATCAAAATGTTTCGATCAGAAAAAATCAAATCAAAAAAGTATCGATTAATATTTTTCGATCGGGCGCCCGTTTTAACATCGATAAACCTCAAGAAGGTCGAAATTTACCTTCTTGAGATTTATAAATTTCACCCCAATAGTTAGAAGCACTGCCCATTGTGTGGCAGCTTTATAACAATTAAATCTACTAAACATTATCTGCCCAGAAATAAAAATCTCATTTTATTATAGACACATGCTTTCTACACCCCACGACTATATTACCGTTAGATTTTGTCCCCCAAGATATTACATGGTAAAATGCCTCCTGAGGTTGAATTATATTTTTTTTGTTGTTCTTGTATAATTTGCTTTTTTAAACAAGCTTGATATTAAAAACTAGATAAAAAATAAATGCTTTGGATCCCTTGTGGTAAAGTTACTTTAATATGAGAAAAAATGTATTTTTTGCAAAGGCTGTATTTGAATAAATGCCATGCCATTCCAAATAGGAATTTATATTTTTTTGGGTGTTATGTGTCCCTTTATACACAACTTATTCCCCCTCCCACCACTAAAATAATGCCAGGGTAGTCTCCTAATCAGCAGCACCATTGTGATAAGGAACGTATACAATATAGATATGTAAGCAACTACTGCTACAAATCCTCTTTCTGCAACTATCTTTATTTGCCAGTGACTTTATTTACCTTTAAGAAATAAGACATTTTCTATTGAATCTCAAAGAGAGCTTTTTCTTCTATTTAAATTATCTGGATTTTATTTTCGATAATCCTATGACAGAGATAAACCAGTGACACAGGAATGTCAGTGATAAACTTATCATAGACAAGAAACCATTGCTCAGCAGGTGATCTCTGCTTCACAGCTGAATAGCAATGTTTATGTATTTCTGACACAAATTTTAGAAATGTAACGGAAATGTTTTTTTTTCAGCAATATCATAAAACATATTGCAAAGTTAGCTGGTGTAGTTCAAGATTCTTTGCTTCATCCTTGAAAAGTCTTTTGTGTTCAGACAGATAGGATGAAAGGATGTTTTGTTTTTAAATGCTGTTGGATTTTATCTGGTTATATGTGAAGTATCTTTATTCTAAGGTATCTTGTATCTTGTCAGATTCCCTTTAACATTGTGTAGCCTTGTACAGTTTGCTTCCTGAACGCTTGAGATAACTATAGTGACCTTTACAAAGCACAAAAAGAAGCCCTTATTAAACCCTGTAGTTCTAATAAATGTGCACGCAGCTTTACCCAGAGTAGCATGTGGAAATGCATTATTCATTTCGGAGTTGGCTTTAATAACTTCTGAATATTTAGCAGCTTTCTCAAATTTAATTTAATAACACAGTAGGGTTTTTGGATAGCGAAATCTTCTGTAAAATAAAAGATTGGCTCTAATCTTTCGCCTTGCTTTTACATGCAATTAATACAAGCCAGGAAGCATTTCATTTAAATAATTTGTCAAAAAAGTAGCCTTTTGACCAGACATATCATACTTAAGCCAATCAAGAAAATCCTTCTCATAAAAGATGCCCTGAAGATATTTATGCATGAAGAGTTGTCAATACTTCAGCCATTTTGTTCCCTAAAGCTGTGCTGCAGTAGCATCATAACAATTTAGCTGATGAATTCTTATCTTCTGTATCAGTCAGGACTGGAGTCTCATGAAAGCATCAATTAATTGGGCACTGGATGAAGTAAAATCATACACTCATATAGATTAAGTTATTTATGTTTATTTGAAAATGTTAAGTACAGATATGAAACAGTGCTGAATTATATTAGGCAAATCTGCATACTGTGTGTTGAGGAATTTTGCATTAATTGCAGCAAAAGCTGTTGTTACAGTGGTAATTAGAATTGTCTGTGAAGAATGTGTGTTGCTATTTAAGCATTCATTTTAAAGGAACAGTTAAGTATCTATTTATTATATGAAATACTGTATATATTTTGTTTTTATTAAAAACCATGTAAAAATATTCCATTATAAGCTGGTCTGCATATGTCAACCTTTTAATAAACAAGAAGTAGTTATAAATATAAAGCAGGGGTGAAGCAGTGCTGACAACCTGGTTACATTTTTATAAAGAGTCATTTGTGCCATTATCCTAGAGTTTTCTTTAGGCAATTTAATGTAAAGTGACATGGTTCTAGATACATTAGAATATTAGTGCTGTTATAAAGTAAAACTGGATTAAGCCAGCAGTAGAAAGTAATCTAAACAATACTACATGCATTAATACTGTCAAACATTGGGATTTTTGATTTGTTCTAAAGCCTTATTTCATAGCCAGCATACTGTCCCTGTCCCTGCATTGTATTCTCTATAGAGCTACAAAGACCTGCATGTTAAATTTCTCATTTCAGAAGATAACAGTGGTTCTTTCTATTCTCTGCCTAAATTATTCATGTGACTCAATGAATAGTCTTTTCATCTGCTCTGTAACTCTTTAGGATGTTTGCTTATAAATTTCACACTCTCAATGAAATGTTTAAAGAAAAAAAAAAGATGATGAACAGAGGAATTGCTTGGAAACCTATTATAAGAGGGAAAAAAAGCAAATGAGAAATATGTGCAACACAAATATAATTACTAACATTAAGTAATCATTCATGCTTCATTTTCACTTCTCTACTGGGCACATATTTAACATGGTTAATGTGCTGGTAGTATAAACTCCTTATAAGGGCTATAACAAAGAACGAAAGAAAAATGCTTAAATATTACAGCAGATTTGATGCAACATCTGAAACAGTTTACCACACTGCTGTGTACGCTATATTTACTGCCTGCTGCATCCAGGTCTGGTCAATGTATATGTGGGAGTGCATATGTGTGTGTGCTTGCATGGGTTTATATATCGTATAAAATAATAATACAGGTATGAAAAAAAGTGCTAAACATAATACAAGAAAAGGAAATTAAATGCAAACATTAAGACATGAACATACATCACTATCTAAGGGCAAGGCATTGAATGACCCAATAGAATAGAGACCCCTGTTCTGTAAACTTACAATCTAAATGGAAGGGATATTACAAACACAATTAGCAGAACAGTAAGTACAGTATCACAAAAGTACTGTGGCATCTGTCAACTATTTGCATAACATAACCAGAAATAAGTATTTCCCTAAAAATAACATAAAAGTGAACAAGGGGCTTTGATTTCAGTGCTATTGCTCCAAGAGGAAGGGCTTGGGTTTAGTTTTGAAAAAAACAGAGGGACTGTTCTTGGCAGACGTACAGAGGGATAGAATACTAGAATTATGAGGTGTCAACAGAGAATGCTTTATTATACAAGGCAGTATTGGGTGGCATACAAACACAATGGCTCTGTGAGGAATGGAGGAGGCATGTAATACTACAGGCACACAAGTTTGCAGAAGAGTACAGTGAGTTAGGTGCCTTGAATGTAAATCAATGTTGAAAACTGTAAATGTATATATTTTTTTATGGGGAGTGAAAGTGTTGCAAGGAAATCAAAAGAAAAAGCAAGACTTCTGGAAGCAAAATTTGAAATTGACTGAAGTTGGAAACAGTAGGAAATCAAATATTTACACAATACACTCCTCTCTTTAGCATATGCAGGATACAACCATCTGTATGCTTTACCACCAAGGTAATGGCAATATAATTATGGATAAGCATCACCTGAGGAAAGGACAGCAGTCCCTGAAACATTCTGCTGATTTCTATGTGTTATCCACTGATCCACTATTAAATGGAATATGTTTTTTCTCCCGCTCTCTTCATATATTAGCACTAAAAGAAACTTGGCTCTCCCCTCAGGATGCTGGTACTGAGATTTTGTTAACTCATGGAGGCCTCTCTTTCTCGCACACTCCATGCTTTATGGGTCGTGGGGGTGGAGTCAGACTCTTCCTTGCTTCCAGCTGTCAGGTAAAATGTATCCCTATCTCTGACTGCTTTGTTTTCACTAATTTTGAGGTTCATGCTATGCAACTTTTCTATCCCCTACCTTTACATGTTGATGTCATATACAGGCCACCCTCTGCTTCCTCATCTACTACCTTTCTATCTGACTTTGAATCCTGATTAGCCTTTTTTCTTTCTAATGATCGTCCCACACTTATTATGGGGAACTTTAACTGTCATATTAATAGCCACTCTCTATCTTGGCCTTGTCATTTTCTCCACTTAACTTCCTCTTTTGACCTTCATCAGTGGACTACCACTAGCACCCATAAGGATGGTCACTTTCTAGATTTGGACTATACAAAAAAATGCTTCTCTTTCTGCTCTTAATATCATGCTGCATATATATATATATATATATATATATATATATATATATAGTCCAGTGTCACAGCGCATTGTTACAGCTCTTGTTACCCTTCTATCTGTGTATGTACTGTAAGTCTTCCTCCCACTTAGATTGGAAGCTCTATGTGGCTGGGACCTCCATCCTCTTGTGTCAATCACGACCTGGTACTTAAAGTGGTACTCATAATTTACTCACTTGCATTGTACAATGCACTTTTCCCATGTCTGTCTTATATTGTATTGTTGAGTTGTACAGCACTGCATATTTTGATGACTGTATCTGGCTCGCGAGTCAATTCCTATTCGCTTTCCTCCAGCGATGCTTCTCCACACTGATGAGGTAAGTTGAACGCGATGGCTCTCAGCGCATAGAGATGCATCGCTGGAGGAAGGTGAGTAGTAACTCTCACCCCCCCCCGCAGACCTGAAGCTCCGCTCGCACTCCCCCTCTTCCCCCCATAGACCACAAGCTACGCTCGCATCCCCCACCCACCCCAACCCTCCCCCAGTCACATGGCTTTCCCAGCCAAAAGGACTGCCTGGGATAGCCAAAATGGCTCTGTGGGCATAAAAGGTTCCAGACCCCTGGAATATAGTGTATGGAAAAAGGGTACGATTTCTTCTAGGTTCCCTCATACTACAGTACATCCATCCTATGCTAGAGATGAGATGCACCTGCTCACTTTCTGTACATGTGATGCAACTATACAGTCAAAGGGCATCAGATTTTAACAGAAAGCTGTTTTGAATAATAAGAGAAAAGGGTATTTGTTAATAGATCATGGGCAAGTCAGAGTTATCACACTTCTCTTGGGCATAGCTTCCCCATAAATAACGGTCATCTTAAACTCTGAAAGAACTGTCCAGATTGGGCCATAGTTTCTTCAAAATTCCGTGGTGGAGCTCAGTATTATACTTCTAACCTCCCCTGTATGCAAACCTAGGCTTATACACTAATATACCACTGAAACCTAACTATGAAAAAGCCTAATCAGTCACTTCTTTTATTTGTCCATGTGTTTTACCATAGAACTGAACTCTGCCCACTGTGACATCAAATCATGAAGCTTGTTTGTATGTAAAAATCTGGAGGATAGAGAGCTGGATACTCTTCAGAAGATACAGAAAGTTCAGCTGCATTGATTAAAGCTCAATGGGCGAAATTTATTAAGCCCAAAAAGACTCGAATGCTCGGATTCAAGTCTTTCCGGGCTTAAGTTTGGGAGATTCTCATGGGAGATGATCTCGCGAGATCCTCCCACGGGAATTTTGATTTCCGTATTCTGGAAATCGGGTCTTTCTACCGAAAGGTAGCCATAAGTTCTATGCCTACTAAAAGTTTCGGTTGAAAGACCCGATTTCCAGAATACAGAAATTGAAAATCTCTCAAAAGGATTTCGCGAGATCACGTCCCGCAAGAATGTCGGAAAGACTGATAGCGGTCTTTCCAACCTAAATACATTTTGACCAATATGTACAAATGATTTTAGCAAACTTGGAAATACAACTTTCCTTCTTCTATAATTACAGGTTTGGAAGGAGGTTATTAGACTGACAAACGCTATGCAATGAAAAAGTATATGCACCATAAACAGAATATTAAACAAACTTATAAGAATTGTAGTGCATTTGGATTTGTAAAGACAATATTGTCAGTTGGTAAAGCTTTATCATACCTTTCTTTCATCCACTGGTTCATATGTGGAATTATATTTTTTCATTGCTTCCGATGCCAATACTTGAAAACGAAGTCGAAACTCAGTGAGACCAATACGATCAGTATAACCTAAGGATAAAGATATATGAAGTCGATAGGTATTAAATATTAACAATATGAAATAATAATGACTAGCAAAATGTTTTCACTTTTGTCCCTTTAGCAAATAAAGGTTTCTCTTAACAGTTCCTCTGTGTCAGTTTTCCTTCCAGTTTATAAATAAAAGATGGTAATGATTTGAATTGTTGTCAGTACACCAAAACATGGCTCTTGGATTAGAAACTTAAAGGGAAATAATTAATCAGGGCCGGTTTTCATAATCATGCTATAGGCTATTGTCCACTGCAATGAAAGTCAATGTCATTATGTTATTTTAACCTTAACAGCAGTGTCCCCTCTCCCTCTTTCCTGAATGCTGAGCAACTCCCATTCCTTCCTTTCTCCCATCTGAAACTTGCACAGTTTCTCTTCTTGCTCCCTCTTCTGACACTTTTCTCCACCTCCCAGACCTATCTCCCTGCAGACAGTGTTACATGACAGTTATTCGACAATTTATTTTGAGCTAAACTGGAGATTAAAAATTGAGGGCAGAGGAACATTGAAGCGCTGATAAACTAGTAATACTGTAAATTTAAGAAACTAACTATACCTGCACTGGCATGAAAAAAAAAAAGATCTCGGCAGACATTTAAACATACCTGGGAACTTTTTAACTGAGCTCATCCTGATTTTCTGAAAATCTAAACCTTTAGAAGGTGTAAACCTATTGACCCTGTATGACAGTCTCAAGGTCAAATATTGAGGGCAATGTTGACTAAAAGCCAAATTGTCATGTATAGCTCTGAATTCACATCTATTTGCCACTTCCCCATGTTCACTTATTGAGCAAACTCTGCAATGTGGCAAATAAGCATCTAATTTTGGCAACTATAACAGTCACGATCTTCACATCACTTTGTATACACGTTGCACAGGTACTTCTACTATTAGCTAAGCAGTGGAGTCTGTTGTAGTCATGAATTCAACAAGACATAGTGCTCCGAAGTCTGATTGACTTCGCCACATCAGAGTGGCGAATTGGGGGGTTGATGGCAGGGCTCGAGTGTGGTGAAATACATCTAGTTCATCAAAAGTGACAATAGCGAGTGAGACTAAACAAGTTCACTACTCAACATGAACTAGGGACAAGGTGACATAGAATTTGATGTATTATTCACTTATATACAGTTAGTGGGATATGGTGAGCATGACGTCACTTCTCTTCACTGGGGGATTTTACAGCACTCTGCATGACTTCGCATCCTACTTATTTAACTGACTGCATCCATAACAGTCTGCCTGTTCAAAAAATTTATCTGCAGCTTCATCGATAAGGTGAAGTGAATTTGCAACTATTTTGGCGATGGAGCTCGACTTATAGCAAGGTGAATTCCTCCTTTAGTCAATAAGACTCTGAGAGTTTCTAGGATTGTATCTAAGGGTTTTTTATGTATCATAGATAAAGTTCATAATAGATAAAGGCAATGCTAACTCCAAAAAATTATAGACATCAATTATGGATGAGTTAAATATGTGTTTCTGTGTAATTGCATTATTCAGTTAAGGTTTCTTTGAAATTAATTGTTTGTATACTGTATTCAAATCAATTTCACTGTATCAGGATGGCAGTTTTACCTTTATTTATTGATAAATTAAAGCAGAGTTATCAGTTAGAAAAAAATGCTCTGCAAAATATTTATTGCCTTCAAAAGGTGTCCTGAGAAATGAGTATTTTATAGAAAAGTATTTTTCGAGCTATCCACAAAACCCACTAAACAAGATATTGCAAAAAATATAACCTAATAATATGACAGTCCTCCATAATATAATAATTCCTTATTTTCCAAAAGGGACATTAATATATGTCCTGCTTTGATAAGTAGCCTATTGACAGGTGCATCATTATTATAAGTGACATTAAGTATTTGATGGATATAAAACAGTTGTTAACACGTTCTATTTTTTAATAATTTATACATGAAAACTAAGTTGGCAATATTGCATAAATGTACTAAATCACCTTTGAAAGCAGGACATTTCTTGAAATGAAAGTATATTCCATAAAAAGAAAACTTTACCTGAAGGTTGTAAAACCTTGGTATAAAGCACTAGTAAGACCTTATCTTAAATGTGCAGTACAGTTCTGGGCTCCAGTTCGCTAAAAGGTTATTATGTAACTGTAGAATGTTAAGAGAAGAGCTACTAAATAAATAAAAGGAATGGTTATGAGGAAAGTCTTCTCAAGCTGCTATTTTGTACATCATTAACAGCAGATGCTATAGAGAGATCTGATGACTGTGACCTTCAATGTAAAATCTTTCTAGAAGACATGTAAACACGTTTTAGGACATAGAAGAGAGTAAGAACCATCTGCAACTGTAGGAAAATGTTTTTTTTTACAGTAAGGGCAGCAAAGTTGTTGTATGCCCTCTGTAAGAAGTTAGTCCTGGCAGATACAGTTTTTTGTTTTAGTAAGGAGTAGGATACATACCAGTCAAGGCATAAAACAGAACCATATGATTTTAGTCAATAGAATTCAGAAACCAGTCTAAGGGCGAAATTTACAAAAGTCAAAAACTATTTTTTTCGACTTTTTCACCCATTTTTCACAGTGAAAATGGTCATTTTTGACCTTCCTGCCCCCATTTTTCACCTGATTTTTGGTGGCAAAAACGGGCAAAAAATGTGGGCAAAAAGGTCTACCCAATTTTGCCACAAAAAAAGGACAAAAAAGTCAAATCATTTTTTACTTTTGTATATTTCGCCCTAAATATTGTTTTAGAGTTACAAATTGTACAAATTTAATGGGGATCACTTTACTCTGGAACTATGTAGGGTGCAGAGGAAGTGATGAACATGATTAACAAGTGTCTGTTTCTAATCCAAATGACTGTTTTACTATATATCCACTCATCATCTTTTCTTTTTCTTTTATTTTATTTTTACTGTTATTGTTGATGGTAGACAAGGTTGCCTGATCTTGAAAAATTCTTTATGCTCAAACAGCCTCCAAATTACCGAACAACCCCTATAGCTTTTCTAATTGTAATTATTAGAATTCTAAATAATTTAATGAAATTCATTTAATTCAGTTTCTTTAGATTACAAGTGTACATGTGTCAAGAAAAGTTATAGGAGGATATCTATAAAGATCAATTCAACCTTTTTCCATTCATTTTGCTTTTTATCAATGTGGTTTTTTTTTT
>JAKJJM010188135.1:0-11106 GCA_021901965.1 Pipa carvalhoi
CCAGCTTCAGATGGAAAAACTACTGGGGAGAAATGCTTTTTACTATGGTATAGTACTGCATATGTAAAGATGTAATCTGACTATAGTTCCCCTTTAATAGGCTGGAGCTGACCCAAAGGCAGTGCACAAAATCTGCAAAATCAGCTCCCAAATAGTTTTTTATGAACCGAAATAATCAAAAAGTTAGGGGTCCCACCTCAGACTCCTTGCCCCATAGGCAAATAGGCGTTGGAAGAGTCTCAGGGCAGTGAACTAGGGTCTTAGTTTCATTTTTAGGGCTCCCACCCCAGGTTAAGTTATGGTGTGGTGTCCTTTAAGTAGGGAACATTATATTTTATTTTAGGGCCCCCAAACCCACTGCAGCAAGGGGGTTGGGACCAAGGGAGGGGGTCAGTGACTTGGAACCCGATCAGTTTAGTTTATTGATTGAATGAACTGGGGACACCAAGAGACAGAATTCAGTGTTTGATTCTCCTCCTTCTGTTTATTTTTACAGCATGTGATACGCTGGATCGTCACAACATATGAAGAGTTCTAGAATGATTTCTGTAGCCTATGTGTTTTGCTGCTTCCAGAACTTACCATCTGCCATTTCAAAAAGGTTGTCAATAGAATTTCAGTTTTGTTCACCAGTTTCCTTACTGCATGGAGGTCTACAAGGCTGAATTCAGTTCATATTCTGTGCTTCAACCAAAGGATTACTGCTTTAATAAAGTCAATAAACCTACAGTAATACATTATGCATTAGAGGAGATCCTTATATAATGTCATCTGCATATGTACCAAATTTAATTGAGGGGGAAACAAATTCTTTTATTGGGTACATGCATTTTAAAATAACAAGCATAAATTAAAAGGGTCTGTGCCCAGGTAAATCAGGTTGATTGAAAGCTACCAGGATATGAAATTGGTAGTGTTCCCATCTAACAATTGTGAATGGTCTTTTTCTTCATGCGTATACACATTATTACTGAGTGACAAAGTAGTCAACAATGTCGTCGCCAAGTCTAAGTGGACAAAGTTGGATGAAGTATCACAGGGACAAATGGTGGGAGCACCTGGAAATCAACGGTTTCCATCTTGTTCTACAGACAATTTCAAGAGGAGGAACATCGTATATTGTTGCGTCAAATAGGCTCTTGAAGTTTTCATATGAAACAGTAAAAACAGCAGATATGCATATACTACAGCAGAAGAGCGGATGGTCTATTTTTATTTTATTTTATACATATATTTATTAAATATAATTTTCTACTATGACTTTTTTTTTAACATGATGACATTATTTTGTTCACGTTAGATCTCCCACACATACGGCTGTTACGTTATCTTACGGTTTTATCGAAACCTTCTGTTTTAAAATTTTGCAACTCGTGAAACGCTTGAGAAAACTTAGTTGACGCTGTTTTGTCGAAAGTTTTTCGACATTTTTTTTTTAAGCCCTTGGATTAGACTCAACATTTACTTTGAAATTCCCTGAGAAATTTTGAACATTCTACATTTTACAACCGGTTCCTTTAAATCCCCGAGTTTCTCCTAACGCACCATTACTGCGGCACACGTTCAACGTATTTTTATTTTATTTATTTATTTATTTATTTTTACATTTTTAAGCATAAAATAACAATTGCATCTTCTGAGCGGGAACTTGACCTTAATCATGAAAAACTTTGCGGTTACGATCTTATATATATATATATTTTTTTTTTTATAAGGAATATAGTAACGCTGATTTGTTAGATAATGAAAAGCAAATTGTTTTTACGGAAAAAAAAAAAAAAAGGTGCAATTATACAAACCGTAATACAGAAATAAATTGGCTTAATGTAACATTATAATGAAAACTGAGCGGAAAAAAAACCTCTGCACCAGCACAATAAAATAATAAAAAGTAATAGAACAGGTAATAGATGGAAAATAAATGCTAAAAAATAGGAGCTCAAATCATTTTCATATCAGCGAAAAGATACCGAAAGGGGCTCATCCAATCACAATAAAAGATCAGATTGAACCACTTTTAAATAGTAATATAAATTTTTGTGGACATTTCATATCCCATGATGTGGAATTGACATATAGTTTGATTTTCTTTCTTCTAATATAAGCCACCGTTTTACAGTCCTAGTGAAACCATTTTATTGCTAGAGATATATTAGATATGGTTCATTTGCTCCCTCAGTATGCCTTTAATTTTCCACATCCATGCCTTGACACAGACCCAAATACCAGAATGTGGTTTGCTTTGCTATAAACTGCTTGGCTTCAATTTACTCCGTACAGTTCATTCCGTTAACCCTTTCATATTTAATCCAACGCCGTCTTAAACTGAAACTTTTTTTTTCTTTTATGTCTAAAGGACCGGTTTTGAGGTAGGCGATTTTATTAATTGTAGGAAGCTACGGGGGCTTATTCGCGAGAGTCCGAACGGTCGGGTCCGAGTTCACATTCGTTCTTCGCATATTCAGCGAACTCTGTGGTGTGGCGAATGCGCAAGCAATTCAAACACTTACAGGGCACTTTGCATCACTTTGCGTGCGGGGTGGGGGGGGCTAATTCACCTATTTCTCAAAAGTTTAAGTAGCAAATTAAGTAAGGCGTACTGTGTAGCATCTGTGAGTTTTAATTAATGTGGCGAATTAGGGGGTGGATGCCAGGTCTGCTACTGTCCTACTGACTACGCTGTGCTGCGCAGGAGACAACGTCTGACACCATTCACTTCTTCACTGTGGGAATCCGCTCTTTAGTGAATAAGGAGTAGGGAATCAGAGCATAGCAACCTAAAGTGATGAGGACTCACTTGAACTGTCAAATTCTCACTTAAAAAGCCCCTTTCCTTATGCTTGTAGTCGGCAGTGAAACATTCTAATGCATTTCATCTGGGGGCTTCCTTGTTTTCGTTATTAATATACGGGCATTGTCTTGCTTTCATCCTCTATGGTTCTATTCATTGCGGTTTTAGGAGTCAAGGAAAAAAAATGTCACATTTTCCTCATTGCTTATTCTTTATGGAAGTTAAAATAATAATAATTCTTTCCCATTTGCAGTGTTGTCACATCCGATATCTAGTTCCTTATGGCACTAAAAATATATCTGGGAGGGTCACCGGATCAGCCAATGCCTCGGGGCTTCTCGCCTGAAGTACAAAAGACTCAACTCAACTCATGTTAGTCATCGTGGTGGCCTATCGGTGATGACGGATCACTAGCTCTGTCTGTGGGCTAGCCGTTATAACTGCCTTGAAATGTTAAGTGCTTAATTAAAGACCTTTCATATCCATTATTGAGGGTTCCATCTTTCATAGCCCAAGGCATTGTACTTTTACAGAGAGTTCCCTAGAGCCAAAGCAAACTTTATTACAGTGACATGCAGAAATAAATAAATAAGAATTATATGGGGAAAAAAAAACAGAAAGAAGTAAGTATTTTTTTTTTTTTAGATTTATTTATTTGTTTTTAGTAGCACTTCCAAAGAAAATGTTGCTTTATCCGAGTGCCGCATTGTGCACCATTGCATGTTGGAATGCGGGGCAAATTTTCATTCTGATGAACGGAACGCCACATTCTATTTCCTGTTATTAACATGATTATTTTCATTAAATACGAATGGTCCTTTACATTATCATTGGTTAAAGAGGAAGCAGGAAATGAAAAGGTAGCAGGAAGTGAAGAGGAAGCAGGAAGTGAAGAGCAAGCAGGAAGTAAAGAGGATCGTGATGCTGGAACAGAACAAGATCGGGTCTATCTTGAAGACAGCGTTGGAAGGAAGGAGGTGATTGGTAAGTATTTCCCCCATATAAATCACCCCTAGAGAAAATGTGTAAAAAGTGTTATTTTTTTTTATAGATTCAGGTTACTATTTTTACTTAAGAGCAGAATTATGTTTTGAAAATGACAAAAGCCTTTTATAATGATATTTCAATTTAATTCACTCTGAAAAGTATGGTTTTTTTTTACATTAGAAAAGTTACAACAAAATAAAAATTAAAAAAAAAAACAATAAAAAAGGCAGATGCAGAAAATGACTGTTTTTAAATGAGCCGGTACTATTTTAGAAATATTATGTTACTGAAGGTCTAAAACTCCCATGTTCCCCAAATACATACAGTCCTAAAAAAAAACAGCAAACATTTCACTAACTGGCCCCAAACATTTCACTAACTGGCCCCTTAACAAGCACACATATTCCGGGGTTTTCCTGCTTAATAAGTGAATTATCATTGTGGAGGTCTCTTTGAGACTCTAGTTAAGCTAAACAGGCCCTTCCTCTTCCCTTACTGAATATGAGGTCATTCTGCAATGCCCTCTGGGAAAAATCCCTCCGTCCCAAAGAGTAGCTGTTACATGCAAAGAATAATAACTCTTTAGTGACTCCTGCTGGATAGAGGTAGCAACTGCATATTAAGGGCAAAATTTAATAAACTCGGAAAAGTCCGATTTCGCTTTTCCGAGTTTATTCCCTCAAGATCTCACGGTAAATATCATGTGATTTTTTTCGATCAATATTTACCAACCGAAAGTTTTTGATTGACTTTTTCAATTGAATTTTTCATATCACATAGTGCTGGGGTAGTGGGGGGATAGGAGTCTAAAGGACCCCTGCTTTTTTATTTTACAGGCCCCTCTACCCCACAGGGACATGTAGGGGCAGAGGGGAGGGTGCAGGGAAGCGGCTCCTATGGAGCTGCTTCCTACATTAGCGATCCCTCACCCTGCCTAGCGCTGGGGCAGGGTGAAGGGATAGGGGGTCCCAAGGACCCCTTCTTTTAATTTAAATAGGCCCCCTACTCCACAGGGACATGGAGGGGCAGGGGGGAGGGTGCAGGGAAGTGGCTTCTATGGAGCCGCTTCCCGCACTTAGCGATCCCTCTCACTTAGCACTGGGCTAAGTGAGGGTGATGCTGGGGGGAGGTTTAGGGGTCCCTGGGACCCCTACTAGCTGGAATTCGTTTAATTGAAATGAATTTAAATGAATTATTTCCATAGCGCTAATATTGCAAAACCACTATAGTTTAAATGAACATACCAGGAAACTTCTATGGGCACTAGGTCCCGGAGTTTAACTTCTTCCCCCAACTTTGTCTGCCTAGGGGGACTTATCGATGTAAATTGCATCAGTATAGGAGTTTGGCTCAATAGGGGCAAATTTAATTAATTTGGGGCATAGACGAGCAGAGATAGGACCAGAGAAGGGTGGAGCTATGGTGGAGATGGGCAGGGCTACACACTGCAGAACTAGGCTAAAGAAGTTGAGGGCTTCCTGGGAGACCAAATAATTTCTTTTCAAACCTAATATTCTCCAGGTGAATCTTGGCAAGTTTCCATGCCTGCAAATGAATGTTTATCATAGTGCTGTTCCCTGCTTATTTCATCATTAATTCATAAAAACTAGCAGGTTTAAAGCCAAAAAAAAAATATCAGTGAGACTTAGACATTATAATTTAGCTTCTGGGCTCTGTTCAAAGCAATTGTGCTACTGAGAAAGTCTTTACTAACAATACATGTGCCATCAACCTAGAGGCTCTTTACTGTCCACTCTGTACAGGCCTCTCCAACCTAATGCCCTCCTCTGATCCTGAAACTCTGCTTACTTATGATAACTCCATTTTATCTAGTGTCATTGATTCATTTGCCCCACTGCACCCTTAGCATATTCATGTCCCTAATCCTAGCCCCTGGCTGAATGCATAAACACGATCTATTTGGTCCTGCGCACATACTGCACTACGTTTGTGTAAGAAATCCCATGCATTTCTGCTTTCTTCTCTCTCCAAAGCCAAACAAACCTATTACAGCACTCTCATAAACCAAAACCAAGCAAATCCCCATTGTCTATTTTATATATTCAATAACCATTTATACACACCACCCTCAGATTCACTAACCCCTCTACACCCCCTACCCACACCCTCGAGATTTTCTCATTTTTTTCAGAAGCAAAATGAACAATACCCATAAACAGTTTGTTCTTCCTCCTGCAACATGGAAATCATTTTTCCCAAAATCTCGCTCACAGTCTATGAATTCTGTTATTCCTGAAGTCCCAGTCTGAAGTTTCTCAATTTCTCAAATCCCCTCCTGTTACAACCTGTCCGCCCTATGCCTTCTTTTTTTATTAAAGCGTCGCACTTTTACCCTTGTACCAGCCCTATGCAGTTGTTCAGCTATTCCCTGTCCTCTGGAATTTTTCTTCCTTCAAAAAGCTACAATGTACCCTACATGCCTCTCTAACTACCGTTATGTCTCTATCTTGACCAGAGCTTCTAAACTTCTGGAACGTCTGATCTGCACCCATCAACATGACCATCATCTTCTCAGCTCTTTGTGATCATGTTTTCGGCCAAGGAACTCTACAGAGACTGCTTTGTGTAATGATCCCCAGGTAGCCATAGCCAAAGGTCATTCTCTCATTCTCTATTTTTGGACTTTTCCTCTGCTTTTGATACTATTGATAATTTGCTTCTTATTCAGATTCTCCATGCCCTTGGTGCTGATAATAAAGCTTTTAGCTATTCGTCTTACCTTTCCAATTGCTCCTTTTCTATCTCCTATGCTAGTTATACCTTTTCTCCTGTTCCACGTAGTGTAGCTTTACCTAAATGTGCCTAAATTATATATCCTTGGTCTCCATACTACAGTTATTCCATTGCAGCCAAACAATTTGTCAAAAACCCCTTTGTCTAGCGCCTCCTATTTAGGTTGGATCTGTCCTTGGTCCCAAACTCTTTTCCCTCCATCCCTCTGCATAAGATGAGGTAAGTAGCTCCAGGTCCCATGAATTTAATATCTTCCATTATTTTGCCCCTACTCACAACATAAAAGGTAAGGAAAAAAGTTGTCCACACTCCATTAATCCCTCTGACATAGAGGGGTGATTGAAGGTTGTGCGGGGTTTAACTGGAGTGTACCTTTTAAGGAATTGTATTGGTTTGTTGTTGCTCACTTGCATTGTGACTTGGCTTTTGACTAGTATGTTGCCGGTAGCTTGGCTTTATAAATGGACACCTATTTTGATTGTTTGATTGCTGTAACCCCTCCAACTGGCGGTAGAATCCCTACCTCTATGAAAGGGCTCTAGTTTGGAGGAATCACAGCTAAATCTTTTTAGAAGAAGCAACACTTTTGATCTATTGGTTTGTTTAAATTCTGTTAGGAGTATTGTAATGTATATATGCTATACATATTGTTTTTCTTATAAAAGTTACATAAGTAGTTTTCATTGGATAATCTCCAGCTTTCCAACGTGTTGTGTTAAAGAACCAAGTGATTGTAATCCCCACTTGCCATATTCATTCAACTGTAAACTACCACTAAAGCCAACATAAACAAATCCCCAATATACTGCACTGCATGTTTATATATATATATATATATATATATATATATATATATGGCAATTATTTGCACATAATACTTATCAGATGATCTTTAAAGGTGAATTTGTGCTTTTAATTATTTTGGGTTTGTTTTTCTCTTGGCTGATTGCAGCGATTGAATATGTTGTGTGACTATAAATGCAGTAAGGCGCTTTCAGTTTTAGATGTTACTGTTCTTTTAACCACCGTTCCCCATGTGGATTATGGAAACCTTTACCCTGCGCCGTACTAGACTTGGATCACTATAGCAATACCAAAATGCATTAAAATCAAAATCTTCAGAAAAAAAACAACAAGAATACAATTTACAGAGGAATCTTTTCAGCTGAATTTCACCACCCCTGATATGTGATCTACACGTGCATTCCAATCAATAAACAAACGTCAAAAACATAGAAAATTCCCCAAAAATGTCAACAATTCCGTCATAAATTGCCACAGCCGCTACTGGTTTTTCTTTTTTTGTAAAATCTGACCTTTTTCTATTTTGATTATCGATAAACGGGCGATAGAACCGATCCGAAAAGGGAAAATAGTCATTTCAACCCTTGATAAATATGCCCCAACAGTCCAAAATGAGTTCTTCTATTTCAGCTTTAGTGAATCAAGCAGTTCCTATCAAGTGACAAGTCTAACCAAGAAAGAAATCATAATCCTATTTTTTTTTTACCTAGAAATGTTGATATTATATTCCCATTTTATATGCATTTCTGGGAGCAAAATATCTGCAAAAAAATTTGTAAAAAAAGCAGCAATTTTTTTTTTTTTTTTTTTGGTTTAAAAACCGCTGTCACCTACCCATCATCCTCTAATGCATATTCCTGAAAACACCTCTGCGCGTCGGTAGAATGTCACACGTGTTAAATATAAACATGATCTGTTCTGTGATGTTATAACAATAGCCTATCCGTTATAATAAAGAGTTCCTTCTGATAAAAATAGAACCGTAACGGACAGAATGATAAGAGTCGGTACAAGAGGGGCTTAGCTAACAGTGTGATTCGGGCATTAGTGATTCAGTAGCGAACAAATAAACCGTAATTACAGAGATACATGGTTGAACACCGTTCCACTGGAATGTTTAATGCTTCCAGCTCCACCTGATGACAGCTACAATCAAGTCTGGCTGAAGGCAGCTGCTTTGCTCCAGGCCATATTCAATTATGTCGGACTGCATTAGTCCCTAGTGAAGCTGTCACCTACCTGCCTGTGATGTGATAGCCGGGAAAGTATCCTGATGTCCCTGCAGTCATTGCTATAGTGATGCTACTAGCCAGGGAACTCATGTCATTAACACTATCCACAGAACTCATTTTTACCAATAGTCAAAGAAAAGGCGGCTGATAAAATTTCATATTATTTTATGATGTAAAATGTAATGGGGGGGGTGCATAGGCGATTTCTTTAAAAAAATGAATAGACAGGGGGGGACGCTCATAAAACAGCTGTAACTGTAATATCGCCATTTCTGCAAGGCGAAATACTATTTTTTAGTAAACATAGTTACTGTTTCAATGTTTAACCCCACAAAAAAAAATGTTAAAATATACATTAAAAAATGCTGTTATTAATGTGTCTGAAAATCGCCTACTGATCTTTGTTTCTTTTTTGGATGGGCTTAAGGAATAACTAAACTTCAGCCTTAATTCCTTGTTAAATCGATAGTTCTGATAGATAAGAACAGAATAAAACTTAAAGCGCTCAGATCTGACTCACCACTAAGAAGTTATGAGTTCCTGCATCCCTTTGTTCCCTAACAGTACAAGGCAGCCATTTTGCTCTTTTAGACACGCCCCCTAATTCTCTCGAACACTCACACATACATTCAGCTTTATGAAGGCCTGTGCCTCTGATCCTAGTGTGTGAGTTTCTGAGACGTGGTGTCATGTTTGCAAGTTTAAATTACATTGGATTAAGCCATATTGGTTAAAAAATAAATGTAAGAACTGAATATAAAACATATTCAGGTTTTATTATGAACCTCGTTGAAATTTGAAATTTAAAATAGAAAGTTTATAATGAAATTCCAAAGTCTCAATCAAAAAATCTGATTGAAATTGTATCTCTGCCTTCAACGTGTAGTACTTGCACAGTTTTAGCATTGTATATGAACAGAAGAGAAACCGGAGAAGAAATGGGTTTTAGATCAAAGAAGAAGCTCTCTATTGAGGGTGATTATTAGGGAAAGTTTCCAAACAGAGAGGGAAAAGGGTTGGAAGCCATGAAAAAAATAACTTTTTAGGCAAAGCTAACAATAGACTTATGGATAGACAAACATGCATTGCTGGGACATACAGACTTTATTACTTTATGTTTTCTTTATAGTGCAAGATTTCTAGTTTGTTAAAAATCCAAATTGTTCAGGAAGGTGGTGAAACCCATTCAAGTATATGTGTATGAGTGCAATGAGTTCTGCAAAGCGGAAGCTACTTTTCATATTGACACTCAAGAGCAGGTGTTCTTAGCCTACAAAGATGGACAATTTCAATGTGTATTCATTTTTTTATTGTTTTTGTATGGGCATATTTATGTTTCATTTTGTATATTATATCAATTATTTTTATGGGGTCAAACAAGCCGAGCATTTGACTTGTTTCGTTCTATTTCTGTGATCAATGCCATAAGGGTTGCCGTGAGAACCACAGACCAGAACAAACTGTTTTTAGGGTTTTTCTACTTATAGAAGACAGAAATATTTAAAAAATGGACAAACAAAAATCTACTTATGTTGTGTTTTTATAGTTTAAAATAAAACAGAACCCAAAACTAAAAGCTTTGGCGAAAGATCAGAACGTTAAAAAAAAACCCTAAACATGGTAATGGAATTCAAACAATGACCAAAACATGGTGGTCCCAAGGCCAATATCTTCTATGTTATACTCTGAAAAGTGAGTATAATTTTATTATTTGAAATAGTTTGTTCCCATTCTTAGAGCTTCCATTTTGTCCTGCAATCTATTGCCTGGGAAAGACTTCAATGCAAGAAGCAGCTTCTTCTACAGTAGAACTAAAGGTTCCTCAAAACAACAAGGTGGTCTGCTCAGAATTCACAATAAATCAATAAAATTAAAAATGTAAGCTTCATCGAGACGTATAAAAGCTAAAAGTACACCAAGTGCATTTTCAACCTCTATCCTTAGTTACTTAAGGGCGTTAGACTTTTTTCTTTTTTTAAAAACATGTCAAAAAATTTAATGAAGGTGCTTCAGGGTGAATGCAAGCTTTAGTTAAAGCGGATTTACAATCTAAATACAAAACATTTCAAAACATGTTCTTTTGCATACTCTATGGCCAGAGCCCCCTATCTCTATAAAGGAACATAAGGGGAATTGTAGCAGGATCTCCATTATTCCAGGTGTTCATTGATACCATGTTAGGGTTCCAGACTTGCTGTTGAGGGAGCAATAAGAATTTGACAACCACTAGGCAGGCACAGGAGGACAGCCATTAACAGAAACTTCTATTTTATTTTTTTCCTTAGTTATTTATGCTTATTATATGTATTTATTGACCAATGTTTCAACACATTGTTATTAGCACATATTACCCTTCTATCTGTGTTTGTAAATGTCTTCCTCCCACCTATATTGTAAGCTCTATGGGGCAGGGACCTCCAACCTCTTGTGTCATCCACAACCCGGCACTTAAAGTGAAATATCCTTGTGATATTATACTTGTATTGTGTAATGCACTTTTCCCATGTCTGTATTATATTTGTATTGCTGAATTGTACA
>JAKJJM010188584.1:0-11139 GCA_021901965.1 Pipa carvalhoi
AAGGGTTAATTCTTGCTGTCAGCTTGATTTATACAGTTCTAACGGGGCTGACATTTTGTGCCTCTCTCACTCCCCCTCCCCTTTCTCTCTTGCCAAAGCTGTTGGTTGCTATTGGTGTAATCAGTGTGTTGACCTTTTGGCCTCACTGGGAAGCAGGAGATTACCGATAAGATAACTTGTACGCAGGCTCACCGTTAACCATTAGTCCATATTAGACACATTAGACTACATCACATTCCACATTAGAAAAAAAACGTCTGCCTAGTACGGGAGCTTATCAGTGCTCTATAATTAATTATCCAGCTTCAGATGAAACAACTACTGGGATGAATGGGTTCTCAATAAGGTATAGTACAATATATGTAAAGATGTAATCTGACTATAGTTCTCCTTTAAGTGGTTAAAAAATTTTAATAAATGCCCTCTTTTATATTCAAAGGTAATTTCCTACACTGACTAACTGGAATGAGGACTTTGGGCTGTCCTCTGCTTGGTATCTCACTAGACTCTCACTGGTCTTCTACACCCTCCACTATAACTATGTTGTCACTAACTAATCACTGTTCATTCACCTTTTCTCTTTAGGATCAGGTCTTTCCAGACCAAACTGCTAGCCCAAACCTCCTGGCTAACAATGTTTTGCAAATATAAGGAACTATTTCCTAGGACATGCAGAAGTCTAGCAGCATGATGATGTAATTCTTTAAGGAAAGCTGTTTTATTGGTGATAGAGTAAACTTTACACCGTGGGACTGCTTCTGTCCAAATTAAACACTGAGTAGTAGTGTGGTGACCTAGAGTCGTCACTACTTAAGTGTTCCATTGTTTGATATGGTTTTTTTTTGTAATATTTGATTTATGTAATCTCTGACACCTTGCTCTGAGAGGTATAGTATTTCCTGGGTTATACTGCCATCTACTGGCCATTGTCGATAGTTTTCTTTTTCTAAATATTGGCCACAGGAAACTAAGCAGCAAGAGATGCAGTCTGGGTAAATGGGTTGAACTTCCTCAACCAGGGGAGTGTGGGAATGGTAGTTGAGAAGAAAGCTTGTGAGAAAGAGAGCTCTGCACTTCTCTGAGGTGCATAGCCATGTGGAGCCTGTAAATCCTGCTCTAAGTATTTCTCATTACTGCTGACTGCTGTATATAAGAGAGTGGAAGCTGCTCTGTCATCAAGAATCTATTTATGGAAAAGAGGGTAATCCACGATAGAGAGGCCCAGTGCTACAGATCCAGGTAGGCACTGAGTATAACACCTACAGGAAAACAATAAGTCCTATCAAAATAAAAGACAGCCACAGTGACCTGCCAAACATATATACCCCCAGAACTGGGATAAGAGAATTCTGACAAATGTGGATAAATTGTTTTACATGTTTTGTGATTGTTGTTTGGACAGTACCCAAAAAGCGTATTATTACTATCACAGTTTACATCTGGATTAAAAGTTACAGTTCCATTTTGCATATATCCACCGTGTCTGTGTACTCTTTTATGAACCCAGACCGTAGTGTGAGGCCTCTGACACATGTGAACTGCTAAAATCATCACCGCCTATGCCCACCTTAGGAGTGATCCCAGTCACCTGTCATCCTATGCCGGAGCCATCAGAGGAGACACCATGACAGAAGCAACCTATGAGGTGATAGGCCCTGTGTTCCTGATAGAGGTTATGATACTAGCGTGAAAGAAAGACACCGCAACAAAGAGTTTGGTATAAGTTCTTCCTCAGTGAACACAAGGTACAAACTGTTCTGCTTTTTTATTACACTCACAAGTTTTGTTACACTACTTTGGGGGCGTGTATAAGCTTCTTGTTTCTTGCATCCATTAGAGCTGTGGTACTCAGTAACTGGCTCTTCCCAACATGGTCGTGGTCTCCACCCAGATCCTTTGTTTCTCACGCTGAGGTGTGGTTCAGGAAGCAGATGACTTCTTAGAATATATATATCTGTTGTTCAGCTAAGCTTCTATTAATGTAATAATGTTTTGTATAGCAACCATCAGCAGAATAGAAGGATAGAAAAATAAACATAAATCTTTTTACCCAAATATTGGCTGGATGCTTCCTCGTGACATGGTGTCTAACCCATGATACTCAACACAGTAGTAGGAAGATAGAATTGTACCATTTGCCCCTTTACACAAGCTAAAAATGAATTTTGCATTAGCAGAGAAAACTATATGGCAGTTCGACACCCAATATTTATTACAAATAAGAGTAGAAATCACTGCTCAACAATTTTCCACATCCTGATGTGAATATACAGTTTAGTGATCTGGCAGAATTGTCTGCAATACAGTATGGACAAATTGCAGCTAAATGTGCAAATTCAGTGTGGCAACAAATGTGATCTTGAAAATTCAACATAAAAGTGTTTTTTTTTTGCTTGCAAGGTCACATCTATGTTTCTCAAACACTGTCATTTCATAGAAACACATTATTAATTTTCAATGATACAAAACATTTCCTTTTGGACCTTTACTGCTTAATCTCTGGTAAATATGTTAAATTGATTTGCCATATCCAGACTTTATTTAAGTTCTGAAAGTGTTAGCATTATGCTTGAATGCAAATCATTTAAATATATTAATAGATGCTATGAGCATATCTTCTTTATATAGTTGAAAAATGGAGTTTCAAAAGATGGAATTTAAATTCTGTTTTTTACTAAAACCTTCCACAATTTTACTGCTCTAATATAAATCTAGCAGGCAGGGGGATATTTATCAAGCTTTTTGGTGATTTTTACAGAATTGAAAACTTTTTAATGTAAAAAAAAAATGCATAAAAAAGAGATTTTCTACATGTTATGTCCTATCCTAACCATCAGGTTATCAGACAATATGACAACTGATTATAGTGTGAGAGTCAAGCTCCTTACTGGAAATATTAACAATTAGTATTTGGTGCAGGTTGCACTGTCAGCTTTGTGATATAGTTCAAGCTGGCCGTGGGGAGCGCCAACAGCTTAGCATTGACCAGCACACTGGGGAAAGGCAGGCCAGAGCAGCGGCTCCAGACACTGTGTCAGCAATAAGTTCAAGAATGCAGTACAGATAAGGAACAGATAGGTACACAGTCCAGGAAACAACAACCAAAGTTAAAGCCAGGAAATCAGACGAATCAGAGCCAATTAGGGGAGAGCTGAGAAACTCAATGTTATTAGTCAAGCTGAATTCAAAACCCAAAGTCAATTTGTATACTCTTTACTATAATTCCCAACACTACCCTAGCTAAGCCCAGAATTCATCCCAGAGCCTAACAGGGATATATATCTGATAGCATCATAAGTTCGAGGTGAGGCCCACTGTAAGAACATCTGGTTTATGGATAGACCACACTGAGCCTGTAACCATCTGGTTATCATGTGATGTGGAGTGATCAAATGAAACTTGAGACATATGTCTTTCTCTCCAATTACAGAGTAGCACAAATGCTCACCATCAAAATGTGCAATGCTATATAGACTGAGTACTTATTTTTCCTTCTTTTATCCTCTAGGCAGATATTTCATTCATACCCTGGCTGTGCTCAGCATCCTAATTATGGGTTCACTGTTTACAGCATAATTCAAAACAAGCTGGCTTCACACATAAAATTAAAGCTCTGGACAGAAGACTTTCTTTACATAAAACACTAAATTATGTGGTTTATTCTGAATGTCTAAATTGGCAGTATCACAGAGCATCTTCTATGCAAAGTGAAGGTCCTCAGAGTGGTCTTACTGAGGCATTTACTCACACAGATCCAGGTGGTAGTTACCTTGCTGCATACTTTTCTAGGGGATCTCCAAGGTGTAGAATGTCCCTGCCTACCCTCTGGTTTGCCTAATCTAACACTGTGTGGTCTTTGAAGATAACAGTAATTAGTATATGTTTTTGCTTTCTTGATATCTACACAGTGGTGAAGTAAAATATGGTTAGATATCACTATTTCATTGTGTACATTTCTCTATTTTCTCCTTTGGATGTCTTGGAAGATAACCTTAGTATCTCCTTAATGAGGTAGAAAGTATGCAGCTGTGCTAGTCCTAGCTAGCTAGTCTTAGTTTTGTCAACTGTTCTATGCATAAAACTAATGTGTCACATTAATTTTGTGTCCATAATGGGGATTCCCATAAGGCAGAATCAAACTGAAATCTATAATTGCCTACTTTATTACAGTTTGGAACATATGTGAATTCAGTAGCTCTATAATGAAACCAAACCATTCTGTCCTCAGTCATATGTAGATTCAGAAAAAGAGGCTTATAAAACAGTATAGGCAGGTTACAACTAGTAAGGAATGGGACTGGCCATACAATATAGGTACAAATGAAGTCATGTTTTCTGCTCATACATTATATATGAGCTATATATGAGCAGTTGATGTTCAACAAGGAGCAGGTAAGGGGTTGAACCCAGAGGAGGAAAGGTGAACATTGTCCCTTCAGGAAAGGCACTGAGTGATGGTGTAGGTCAGTGGTGGCGAACCTTTTCGGCACTGAGTGCCGATTGATGACATCTCTCATTAGTGCCTTTCCCTGCAGTGCAGGTGCTGATGAGTGATGTTATCACTCCTGTGTCGAGGTAGACGTCCAGCCGCGACTCCAACAGCAGATCCTCCCGGTGAGCAAGCACATCTTCAGTGTAGGCTGCGGATCTGACCTGAAAACTGTCAGGTTGGATCCACAGCCTATACTAAAGGGGCGCTCACTTGTTGGGATAGCTGTTAGAGCAGTAGTGGCAATGGCACACGTGCCCACAGAGAGGGCTCTGAGTGTCCACTCTGGCATACGTGCCATAGGTTCGCCACCATGGTTCTGGGTTTTGGAGCAAAGTTGCATGAACCTGCCATTATTTGCATTATCAACCATGTATTTGTAAAAACTCTGTTTCTAATAAAAGTTCTTTAAAAGAATCCTTGGTGCTGGGGGTATTGTATCCTTCTAAACCCCACTTTTAGCATTTACATTGCCCTGAGGGTACCACCAGCTGAAGGCATGTATGGAGCACTTGTGGGCCTACAAATACAAACCCATCGAAAATAGTATTTTAATATTGTTTAAAAATAAAAATTCTATCATAGAGAAGTCAATAATAAAAGATATTAATCTCATAAGGCTTATAACCAAGAAAGAAAGAGGAAGAGATAGCTGTCATCCATCAACCAGAAAAAATATTATTTTAGACTGTCCAGATTGTCCTTGGTTGAACAACCCTAGAAATCACAGGATCATTAAAATGTAAACAAGAAATGTTCATAACAAAATGTAAATAATTAAAAACACCTCAAATAACAAAAAATGTAAATAAGCTTAGAAACATATTACAAATATTTTTAAAGATTCACATCCCCTTTAATTGTTTTTCTAATATAATGTACATTTTATATTACGTTTTTATCAGCTACTTCAAATTTCTATCTTTAAAAGGAAGATCTTCTTCTCCCATCTCCTTCTGCAGCAATGCCTCTTGCATGGACTCTTCAGTGGTAGGTGTGATATTCTGCCTAGACTCAGAAATGGCAAATGAGGAATGTGCTCTGGGGTCTGCAATGTAGGTGGGGAATTTGTTTTGGACACTTCCTGGTGTTTGTTTATATTTACCCAGTAATGTGATTTTCACAATCACAGTGCCAAAATCTATCATTAGGAGAGGGAGCAGATGAGGCACAGGTGGTAATAAAAGTTTATATAGCAGTCTCAAGAATTATAATACAAACATTCTTACATTTATATATTTCGTAGATAAGTAAAAATAATGATACATTAATTTATACCTAGCAAAGTCTAGGGGCCTTATTAACTAAAATTTGAATTCACCTCACTACAATTCGAGTCACATCACCAAAATAGTTGCAAATTCACTTCTCAGTATTGACTAAATGGAGAATAGACTTGCCAAACAGGTGGATAGTGGTGAATGCTGTCCGATGTGTAGTGTGGTGTAGTCAGGCGAATTGAAGTTGGATGAAAAGTCATGCAGAGTGAAGCAAATTCAACAAGTGAAGGGCAGTGACGTCAGACTCTCCATATCCCACTATCTGTGAATATTCTATCTATTTCTATGTCACCCTGTCCCTAGGTCATGTTGTCACTTAATCGTAGTCGCCATTGTCACTTTTAAAGTAATAGTCACCTTTCGCAACACTGAAACCCTGCCTTCAACCCCCCAGTTCATCACTTTGAAATGGTGAAATCAAACAGGTGAATTCAGAGCAGTTCACCTAGTCACATTTGCTCCTTCAACACACTCCGCATCTTAGTCAATAGTAGGAAGTATCTTTGCACGCCGACACAAAGTAATGCAAAATGCTTCATAAGATCATAACTATGGTAACTGCCCTAATTGGTCGCATATTCGCCACTTCACAGATTTCAGTCAATAAGAGAGCATGGGGAAGTGGAGAATAGAAGCGAATTCATAGCTGTATGCCACTAATCAGACTTTAGTCAATAAGGCCCTAGAGGTGGTGTGACACTCAAAAATCCCAGGTGTTGGAGTATCATTCTTTTTGGATAGATTAATATGCATTTATTTCTCAGGAAGCATTACTATAAGACACTCTATCAACCTTTTTCAACTGATTTCAGTGATTACTTTTGTAACACACTCAATAGCTATAACTACCTGCCTTTTACTAAAATTGACAAGAAAAGTCATATTGATTTTTGTTTTGAAGAGATTCGGGGGTCATTCTGGTAGCTCCGAATTTTCCGTCTCGAATTCACTTATAGCGAACTCCCATTATAAAATCGTGACTGCGACTAAAAAATTGTCGCGGTTGCGATTTTATAATGGAAGAATTGTCGCGGTTGCGACTTTATAATGGGAGTTCGCTATAAGTGAATTCGGGAAAGAAAATTTGGAGCTACCGGAATGACCCCCCTACATTGCAGAAAGGCAATAAACATATAAGCAGTCAAAATGTGATTTCAGTTTCTTTCTTTACAACTAGATGGCAGATTAGTTCCACTAAGGTAAAAACTGCATAGTAAGGGAGGTTAGTTAATTTAAAGGAAAAGGGCCTCAATCACTTAACAGTTTTCCCTTTGCTGTTTTGCAATAGCTGTTCAAAAGGAAATATGTTTATTAACAAAGAATTACATGAGGTACAAATTAGAGCTTTAGACCTATTCAACAGATGGTAGCACCATTATATTCTCTTGGATTTAAAAATACATTTTATGCCTTGCAACTATTTTTCTTGTTGCCGTAAGAGTTTATGTTATGCTGTTCTGTGCAACTGAATTTACCATTAATTGCCAAGATGATCAATTCTCTCTTAAGTAATAGAACAATAATACGTTTTGTCAGTGCCATTTTGAACTGAACTCTGCAATGGAATTATTTTTAAAAGAAAATAATTCATTCTGTAAGGTGCTGCTTTGTGCATTCACTCATACTAACATTTCTGTTAGATTAAGTAAAAAGAGGGTGGTTAGATTACCTGGTTCCTTTTCTTCCTGAAATAGTCTCAGTCTGTGTATATATGTTTAAGGGCCACCTTCTCCAAGGTCTGCATGTGGCCTTCAGAATTCGTTTTTACGAAGTGCATGATGCATGCCACTAACATTGTCGTGGACGCGCTTCACGCACTGGACGAACAGGCGAACAGAGTTTCTGCGAGCGGCAGACAAAACTCTGTTCTCCTGTCTGTCAAGTGCGTATGAAGCATGTCTGCGACAATGTTAGCGGCGTGCATCATGCACTTCGTAAAAACAAATTCGGAAGGCCACATTCGGACCTTGGAGAATGTGGCCTTTAAGGTTTTACAAATAACATTTTGCAAATAACTTTCTCAGAAGTATGGGGGTTATTGACTAAAGTGAGAATTCGACTGTCGAATTCTCAAACAGTGGACTCTCATAGCAAATCTGCAACTGCGACAAAGTCACGGTGCAACACTATTACCATAGTAAAGTCGCAACTGTGACAGCAGCTATTGCGACTGTCTTAATTGGCGAATTCACACCATAATGCAAGAATTCGGACTTTAGCCAATAACCTCCTATGCCTTTCTCTATAGTGCGGTCCTGATTTTTTTCTCTGCTTTATTTACTTTATTGACTTATATGATATTAGAAAGTCACCCATTTCTGTCCCCTGAATGCAAGTACTTCATGTGACCGTTCAGTGGCTTCTAGTAAAAATTACATTCATTGGCTTTAACCTCAGTTATGAGGAAAGACGCAAGACCACCCCCTGGGGGCCCATGTATATACTCTCGCACAAGTATATACTCTCACAAATTCTCAGACATGCACGCTAACCCAAGCACATGCTCTCACACACTCTCATACATGCTCACTCACATGTATACACACTCATACATGCACAAACAAGCACACAATCTCATATGCACACACATTGACATGCTCTCACATGCAGACGCTTACACAAGCACACACTCTAACACATGCATATACTTAAACCTGCACACACTTACACATGCACACACACACATGTGCACACACATGCATACACACATATATTAGTACAGAACTGTGCTCTAGGCCCCTCCTTTCTAAGCTGACAGAGTTCTCCATCTCAGTGTGAAACAGAGGAATCCCGCAGCTAATAGGTAAGCCAGGTTACTTACTGATTGGGGCTTTAGCTAGTCACAGCCCATGACTTTAGCTTCCCTTTAAAGATTCATACCTATTCAGCCTCAAGTAAAGGTAATGAAGGGGTGACATGATCATCATATAAATGTATAACCAGATCTTCGAAGAAATATATTAATAAACTTTTCACTAGAAACCAGAATTCTGAAAGACAAATTCTGATTGGTTGCTAAAGTTACTAGACCTTTGTAAACGATTGCCCTGATGAATAACCACTCTACAGTTTGGGCTGTAGTTTTTTTACATCAACTGGTTCTAGCAAAATCTCTGCAGTGCTTCAAAAACACTTAATAAAAAAATGACATTAGAGTTTATCTAAATATTAATTAGATTCTTTTTTCTTCATGTTGATTTAGTCCAATTGACACAAGGGTTAAAGCAATTTGACCCAAGCTTTGAAGGGGTTATTGGCTAAAGTGAGAATTCGACTGTCGAATTCTCAAACAGCGGATTCCCATAGCAAATACGCAACCACGACAATTTTAAACAATATTCCCATAATGAAGTTGCAACTGTGACAGTAGCTTTCTATTATGACTGTCTTTAGCTGGCGAATTCACACCATTATGCAACAATTCGAACTTAAGCCAATTGACCCCCTGAATGGTTTTGTTTTGCTTCCTTTTAGATTTAGATCAACAAGGGCCAAATAAGTATTTTTTTCTTTTAAGAGGGTTGACCAGTGTTTTGTTTCAACATTACTAACCATGCAACATTAACTGCTACGTCAACATTCAGAAACTATTGTCGTAGTTAACCTCTGATATATTTTATGGCAATCTCACACGAGATGTTTTGTTGTAGGTAATAAATCCAGCAACAAAATGACAAATCATGGACAAAAAACATCCCATTCATTTAAAATGCTGCATGTAGTTTTGTACACAGGAGCGTCAGCATGAGTAAAAACATCTGTAAGCATTTTCCCCTAGTAAAATCCCCCTATACAAGAAATGACGTGTTTTGTTACAAATTTGACAGTGGCTACCAATCACTTTATGGATCATTGCCTTTAGAGGTTCCGTTTACAACTGGTTGCAGAATGTTCACGTTCTGTATGAATTTTGGTCCGAACTGATCCAAACATTAGATACCCTGTGGGTTCTAAATTGATTTGTATGGATCACTTAAGAACTAGCACCTACAAAATGAATTTGAATTGATCAATAATGAATCATTTAGTGCCTCAGTGTAGCGGTAGGAGGCATGTGCCATGGGAGGCCTTCCTTATTGCCCAATGTTGTGGGGGTTGGGAAATATTACATTTAATGCAGGGGTCCTTTGGACTTAATACCCCCCTGTGCAAGGAGGACTCCTATCTTTTTTCATTTTTGTTTTTACATTGGGCTATGATTGTAAACATTAAATTTAAGGTAGGGGTTTTCACCCCATACCCATTCCCTGTTCAGGGGGGTTGGGAGGGCATTTGGGGATTGTAAAGGTAGGGGATTAAAACTAAGAGTCAAACTCTATGTATTGGAGTGAGAATCTTCTATTACGAAACAAATACAATGGCCATAAAAAATACAACAAGATAGATAAAAAGGCAGATCTAATCACAACTCCTGGTATCTGCTGGTAATCCCCAAAATTGTAACTGCCAGATTGCAATTTCACAATTAACAAAGATAGTTATTTTCTGTGATGTGGTGAATTGTCTTACAGCTTGTTGCATTATGGCAACTGTATATTTACACATTACATTGCATCTGTTTTGTAGAAATGTGATGAAAATTCAAGTTCATGATGTTTGAATTGATCAAGGCATACTGGTGTGAATATGCAGATTTGAGTTTTCCAAAAGAAAGTAGCGAATTGGGGGAATTATATCAGGGTTCCTGTTACTAATCTAGTGACATTTCATTCAAAAGGGTCTAAAGCCCTTATTAAAGGAAGATGTATATGAGAGCAATGAAAATGTAGAATCTCTATTGATTAATTTATCAGAGTAGCCTTTTGATAGCTCCATCTGGTGAGTGCTATCACTGAAGGGGGTGCAGCCATAACAGTAATTCAACATCTACTGATATTTTATACTCTCATTTAGGGGGTCATTCCGTAAAGTCCGATTTTGCCTTGCCGAATTCACAAGTAGCAAACTCCCATTATAAAGTCGAAACCGCGACAATTCTTCCATAATAAAATCTTTAAAGAAGAACTAAAGGTGTAAAAAAAAAGCTACATTAAATAAATACCTTATAGTAAGCTCCAGCGATGCACTCCCAGCTTCTTCTGTGCTCTCTCTTCTCTGCACTGAGGAAGTCTTCACAGCGCTTAAGCTGTCATGGAGGTGCAGCTAAGCTTCGCCGCTTATGCAAATGAGCGATGACATCATCACGCTCATTGTGCCCTGGTGAGAGCAGAGCTCTCACTGGGGGAGAAATGAGCGTGATCACGTCATTGCTCTACTTCACCGTTGGTGACAGTAAGTATGAGCAGCTTTGGGCTGTGAAGACTGCCTCCATGCAGAGAAGAGAGAGCACAGAAGAAGCTGGGAGTGCATCGCTGGAGCTTACTATAAGGT
>JAKJJM010188933.1:0-10968 GCA_021901965.1 Pipa carvalhoi
AAAAAAAAAAAAAAAAAAATTACAAAAAAAGAAGCTTGAATATTTTTCATTACAAGTAGACAGATTTGGAAAAGTTCATTTCAACCCAAAGGAACAGAGTTGTTTTGAATCCTTTGGACAGAAGTGTGATTACAGTGAAACTTTAAAAGGTGTTAATAAGTTTTAAAGCGGAAACGAAATCTACTCAGGCATTGTGTACCAAGCACAGCCACAAAAATAGAAAATGCCAACTGTGCCAGTAATTACGTAATCTCACAATTTTGTCGCCTTACAAACACAGTGCCTTTTGCCAGAAAAAGACATGTTTATGATTACAAATGAGAGTTAACAAGAAAGTGTCAGGATAGCAATAAAGCTGGAATTTAGTCCAGCTGTGACCATTAAAACACAATGTGCAAGTTAAAGAATGCTGGCTTTTGCAACAGAAAACGAATTATTATGTACAAAAAGGGATCATTGTTTGTTGATGGGTGGGTTGACACATCTTTCTCCTCAAAGCCTATAAGAAGACATTTTGCATTATTTATTGCATGCTAAAGTGTCAGCTTTATGATAAACTCCTGTCTCGTAATAAAACCATTTTGGCAGTGTAATTCAGTAGATTTGGAAATGCTTCACAAGAAAATCTGGCAAGTCTGGCCAAATGCTAAAATCATGGTGAAGTATTGTTTCTTGTTACATGCATGCTGGGAGGGTAGTGCAAGCTCAGAGAAAGCAATTGTAAATACAATGGAGCAAAGTGCCATCATAAATGCAAACAAGGAATTGTGTTTTCCAACTGAAGAACAAATGAGCTCTATTCTGCATCCTTGACATCTGTAGTGATTGGCCAGCACTGAGGACGAAAGTACAATACATCTGTATTGCAATGGATAGGGCAATTTGTACAAAGCGTTATTATACAACCCCCATTGTATTTAACTGTCTTAAATTATATCTGGTAGTTGCATTGCTAATCAAGGTGTTTTGCAATGAAAAATAATGAGTATATCAATAAGGTAAGGGCTACCAGATCAGCTGGAAATTCAGCTTGCCAATACTGTAACGCTCCTAACTGCATGTCAAGTGTCCCTGAAAGTTCAACTTATCTGGTAACCTAACAATAAGAGTCTACACCTTGGTAGCATTAAACATGCTATGTACAGTAAACCAGGTTGCATGTATACATGAACACTTCAACATAATGTCCATGTGAAAGATCTGCCAAAGGTAAAGTGAATACAAGCACAGAAGAAAAGAGAGGGAACAGCCACAGTAAATTCAAAACTGGGGGCACAATACGGGGCCAATTCCAAACAAAACAGTATGTAGATTATATGGGAAAAAAGACAGGAAAGGAAACATGAAATTACTCAATATCATCTTCTGTCACACTAATCTTTGCTTATTAAGACATATTTGTAATGAGAATATATAATGTCATATAAATTATATTTTCCAACACTATTTCTTTGCGCGTACAGCTTCCTTTTCTAGTTTGTCTAATTCAGTACAGTCCCACTGCTTGTTTTAACTCCTCAGAAAAGGCTTGTAGAGCACCAGAGCATCATGGCCAAGCTCTCCAGAGATGTAAGGAAATATTATACACAGCTCTCCCTTCTGGGTAAAATTCTATTTATTTCTAAGATGCAGGACTACCCGCTTATAATATGGACAGTAGGTAAGTATGCCTGTAAAGTAGATCTCTAAATATTACTACCAGTCATATTTTATGGGTTGGCACTCTTATAAGATTATAAGAAAAAAGGGCATTTATATTAAACTGAAAACTAGGAAGACTGTCCTACTCTCTAAAGCTGCATGCCAGTAAATAAAAGCAAGCGACACATATGAACATGTTAGAAATCCAACAGACAGAAACACCAAAAGGAGCATATATATCAGTAGAAAGATATTAGGTAACATGAATTATGGGAATGAAGTAACAGTTTAAAATGATAAAATATCATCTCAACCAATGACAATGTGAAAAGCTATAATGTAAATGTATCTATAACTTAAGCCTGAATCATTTATGCAGTTGATGCTGCAGTGGGTTTCTGAATACTGTAATGAGAATCCCAGACATTAGCACAATGATGGAAAGGTGAAAAACAGCCTCACTTTCAGCCAAAAAAATCTGTATAATCGACTAATGCAGAGCTGTGATATACAATGGTTTAAAACTTTTTATAGAAATAAGTTTACTAAATATTAATCATTTCAAACCTGTGACTGGCAAAGTAAACTACAACTCCCAGGAACAGTGAACAAACCAACACAGGTCCATGGTATGTGCTGGTTAACACCAAGAAGGGATCATCAGAGTATTTAGGGCAGTTCTGAAATAGTTGAGTGCACCTGTCACCTCAAAACTACAAAACTAATTTAAGTTCTACCGTACTAATGAAATAAACAATTTTGTAAATATACATGTATTTCAAAAAATGTACCTTTATGCAGCGTTTCTCTCTGTCATCTTTCCTGTCAGCATGACTTTCCCGAGTTGGGCAGGGCTAAATGATGATTGACATTATAGTTCCTCCAATCAGATTCCTGCTAGATTGTAATATAAGGGATCTGATTGGAAGAGCTGTAATGTCAATCATTTAGCCCCACCAAACCTGACTCAGGAAAGAAAAGTCGGGCTGACAGGGAAGATGACAGAGAGAAACGCTGCATAAAGGTACGTTTTTTTAAATACATATATATTTACAAAATTGTTTATTTCATTAGTAGAACCTGAATTAGTATTGGAGTTTTGAGGTGACAGGTGCACTAGAGGTGTACTGGGCTTCTTTAGGGGCAGGTGTTGGTTATGGTAATAGAGTTCCAATATCTCTGGTCAAGTGAAGCAGCCATGTCTTGGAACTTTCATTTTTATGCTGTTAATATCTAAACAGATCTGAGATATTTTCTAATTGCGTCCCTATAGTTTGAGGGAACAACATTAATATTTTCAGGCTTTATTACCCACATTTCCATGCTTTTCTACAACCCTTTATGCAGTATTTATTCAACTACATTTGATAGAAACTAAATAGCCAAAGGGGTGTCTTTTTGCTATTAAGAGTATATATATTCAGCTTTATTTTCTTCTATTTAATATTAGATTTTCTCTAATGGCCAATCTCCAAATTGTCAAAACTAATAAAAGATTCTAATATTGTCATTATTATTCATTAAATATCTTAATTGTTCAGACAAATGACAATAATAAAAAAAAGTACCAATAGCAGTTCTAGCCATGAAATATTTCCGTTTCCCCTTTTTTGACGGGGCACACTATCACTATCACTGGTTCTGTGTCTGCTATTGTTTCTACTTCCACTTGTTGCTCCTTCATTTAAAGGAGCCACCTTTTGAAAAAAAAAAAGTTGTGATACTGCCAAAATTATACATATAAAAAATACATTTGTTGACTTCTTAGCCTGATATTCTTGTATTCCAAGGTAAAATTTACTAAACGTGGGCTGACATGTGCAGGTGCCACCAGCTTTATTAATGCATATGGTATGCACAATGCAAAAGGAAAAAATAGACTGGCAGGTTTAATAAGCCATAGAAACCAATGAACTCATAGCATTCTCTGGTCTCCTGTATTTAGAACTAATAAAATAAACATTGCATTGGTTGCTATAAGTTATTAGACCTGATCAATCTTTGCCCATATTGATACAGTTCACTAAGAGTTTTTAGTAGGAAAAGGGTGTGGCTTTGTCAGCCAGAAGCTTAATAATAATGTCAGATTACTGTACTTCATTATTTGTGAAATTATTTTTCCGACAGTATGAATCTGATATTTAAATGTAACTGGGTTGCACAATATATGCTATATTCAGACCGATGAGGGAAAAAGTAAAGTTGAGGAGGCACAGCTATTAACTATTTATTAAAAACTATAAGAAAAAACTATGACTAAAACAAGTTGTTAAACATTAACCAAGGTGACAGGTCACTTTTAAGGGTTCTCTAAGCTACAGTAAAGTACATACAATAACTAAGGGGGTTATTGGCTAAAGTGAGAATTCAACTGTTGAATTCTCAAACAGTGGCTTACCACAGCAAATCCGCGATCGCAACTTTAAAATTATCGCAATATTCCCATAGTAAAGTCGCGACCGCAACAATATTCCCATAATGAAGTCACAATTGCGACAGTAGCAGTCTATTGCGACTGCCTTTCGCTGGTGAATTCACACCTTTACACAATTTGGACTTTAGCCAATAACCCCCTAAAACTCTGGGCCATTGATGCACGTTTTTATGGACCTGCATGTGAATGTCATGTGATTTAACTTGAATCTCCCTAATAAAATGAATGGATGAAATATTTGCTAACAGAAAAGAGCAGTAGAAACATTTCCATACAATTGTACGTTTACATTTCTTTTTAGTTGACGTCCCTCAAACTATTGCTACTATTTTAAGCTGAAAATAAAATAAAAAGTAGAAGTCGTTTAATCACAAAACTGCTCTGAAGTCTCTGAACATCTATTTTTCAAAGCTGATGGAATGAATAAAATATATCTGTAGTTCTATATCCAACTAAACTTTTCACACTCACTTGTATATCTAATATCATAATATGGCACAAGAGACATGTTTATCTTATGTCAAAAACATACATGCTCATATTTCTATGGATTTACTCTGCTTTGGGGATATTCAACCTGCAGTACACAGCCATAGCAAGCAGTGTTTTCCTCCATTGTCTGTACCAGGAAATAAAAAATAACAAAGGGTCCTTATTTTCAGTCACATTTTCCAATAAAAACTTAAGGATGACTTAACCTGCTCTATAATTATTCTTTTCTAACCTGTGACCTACAGAGCCCATGTGAACAGCATATGAACTTCAATAAGAAAAGCAGCCATTTCTTGGTCTATTACCATATGTATACATGGTTTAATTTTTCATTTTTATTATTGTTCACTAAGTCAGTGGAACAACTGCTTGAATAAAAACCACAGTTAATAACCAGAGAAGAATGTTTAAAGGTTGTTTAGGGGTCTACACATTCAAAATGTTTACAAACCACTGCATCAGTTGATAGATGCACACGCTCCAGACCTCCAATGGTATGAAGGGTCTACTAATTGTTCGACTTTAAACTTAGTTAGGTACAAGAAACTTTTTAAATGACTATTTTTTTCTGTAATGCGGTTGTTATTTTAGTAAACAAATAATTATTTTAATCTCTCTCCTAACAAAAAGGTGTCTTGATATCTTATCCTGGTGGTATACCACTATATTCAGCATTTATTTTTATAGTGACGCTATTATTAAATGCAGATTAAATTTGTATTTATTTTTTTCAGTGCTTAAATCCATTTAGCTTAAACATTTATTTTTATTTGTGTAGAAGTTACATGTGCAGGTACACCTAGGTATGAATAATGTAAGCATGATATATGATAAGAATTACCTGCCCTCACAATACTATATTACTGGTGGCAGAAATAGGGAGGTTGAATGCACAACAAACACTATAATTTAAGGTCCTTGGTGCAAGCCTTCATACGAACAATTCTTTAGCTCATAAAAATAAGCAAAATGAAAAAAAGAATAAAAAAAGTTACGCACACACAAAAGCTGGTATTTAACCAAATCTTTTACTGATCGGTGGTAAGGCGTATGTGACAAACTAACATTTCGGGGGGCACCTCTGTACATGCAGTAAAAGGATCATTGGCCGACTAGATATTCCTTTTTATGTAATAACGTCTTAGGACTTTGGTCATGAACAACCTCCAGATATGAGCTGACACCAAACAGCAGACATTACAAGACAAGTAATACTATTCCACTGTAAAGGATTGGAAGATATAATCTAGCAAACAGGACTAAAGTGAGCCCCACACAGGTCAAGTCTGTCCACAAAATGGCTGCTAAATGATAATATCTATACATACAGTATAACCATATCTAGTGCATGTGTGTTTCTAGAAGGCAGTCACTGACTTGCCCAACAAATAAAATCTGTGTGTGGCTAGGTTTCAATCATACATGGCTTTTAGCTAAGAATCTTACCAAAACCTATGAAAAAAATACTCCACAGCCACATTCAGACCTGTATGTTTATATCCTTACATGTTCATTCCTTGTAACAAAAGCAATATAAAAATACACAGAAAACAAAGGATGATTAAAATTTATTAAATCATAAAAAAAAATAACATATTAAATACAAATATGATTATAGTATCCCTTTAAAGCACTAGAGGACTGGAGCGTTGCAATTTTCTATGTGTCTTAATCTTGCAGTAGTTTATTTAGAGTAACAGTCTCAATCATCTGCTATATTGAAATTTTGTCACTTTTATTATTAAAACATTTGCATACAGAGGCAAAAATTTGCATAAAACAGTTTACAGATAAATTCATGGCTCTTTTCATGTTTCCCACTGAAAATGGAAGGCAGAGTTTTTCCCCCTGTAAGTTTTTTAATCAACTAAATTAACTTCAGCTTATTTAGATAAATACCTTAGATATGTGTAGCGAAGGTTAATATCTCCCAGGCGGAGTTACATAAATCAACAAACACATTGAGGGCCAGATTTTCCATCCTCCGAATGCCGCCGAATTTGCCTTTGCGAAGGCATTTCCGCGAAGTGCATGAGGCGCGCCGCTGAAATAGTCGCGGACGCGCTTCATGCACTTGAAGAACAGGCGAACAGAATTTTGTCTGCCGCTCTGTTTGCCTGTTCTTTAAATGCATGAAGCGCGTCCGTGACTATTTCAACGGCGTGCCTCATGCACTTTGCGGAAATGCCTTCGCAAAGGCAAATTCGGCGGCATTTGGAGGATGGAAAATCTGGCCCTGAGTATTTCACATACAATGTAATAGTGTTATTTAACACCATTAGGTCTAATGCAACATTTTTTTAAAAATATTTAAAGCAAAAAAAAATGAATAATGGTATAAAAACTGGAATGTAATGAGAATTAAAAAACAAAAAAGTAGAGTTAAATAAGTAAACATAACCCAAATTACGTATTTAGACGGCTGTACAAATTGCTTTTAAAGCATAATCTAAACCATTATAAAACTGTATTTGCCTGAAGTACAAAAAAAGGAAAAACATACGACTAAAATAATTTTTTTAAATCAAAAAATACACAGAAGGTAGTCTTTATTTTCCTGCAAGCAACAGTGGGTTTTGTTGCAGTTTATAAAATAATTAGGTGCAATGGTATGACTAACATGAGTTCATTCCTAAAGGTGTACAAAATGATCCCTTAAGACATCCCATATATAGCAGAAATAAAATACTAATTTCAAAAGCGTATTATAACTGCTTTTGACTATTGAGTACAAAATTAATCAAGCAAAAACCCATTTATACAGTATTAATAAAACTATTTGCTTACTTAAGAAGATCTAAAAAGCTGAAATTGCACCACATTGCCCATTAAGATAAATAAGAATGGAGTATAAATGCCCAGATATAGTTCTATTTAATTATATGTTTCAATGCCCACAACAGTCAGTATAACTGTTATACTGTCTCAATTTAATTGTATATATGTATATTTAATATATAGAATTATTTTTAAAACACACTTACTATCCTGCAGAAGGTGTTTGGTTAAAACTAGACTGTTTATACATACAGACGTACGGATGCAGCAATTTAATTTGATATACCCCAGAGACATCCATCCAAGCCTTTCAAGCTTTGCTGAACTGTAATTCCCTAATCTACCCACGTTGTTTTCTTACATATAGAGAATTCTTTACCTTAGGAGCTGTCATTACTAGAAGACCTATAAGAAAATACACTCTATATAGGTAACCAGAATACAATAGGAATTTACAGCTTGGTTAGATAATGGGTTGTTAATTATTACACTTTTATTTTTTTAACATTTCAAATGTTGCAGCTGCAAATTCTAAAAATCTCATAACATACTGAGGATCAAAATCTGTAATATAAAGTATAAATACATCTTCAGATTGCACTTACTAAAATAGTGAAAGTAGAGTGAAATTTCCATCCAAGTGTAAATAAAAGCTTGAATTAAAAGAGATAAATCTCCCAATATTTCACAGCGATAATCAATTTTAACATTGGACTATGTAAGGCAGAAGACGACATTAACAAAAATCCCTAATATGCAATATGAAGCCCCTCTGTGTTTACTCAAGTAGAAAAGCTTTGTAAGTTTAACAATGCTTAGATATAACTTCTGGCACACATAGTAACATTTTATATATAATGTCAAATAGAATATATGTGTCCATACATATTATGATTAGTAGGCAACCTCATCATTTAAACCCATTAGCTAAATGATCAGATCCTGTGCAATTTGGCAACATAAGTGAAAAGCCAAATAGCAATGATCATTTTGTTCAGGCCATGCAAACTCGCAGGCTCCTTCCATCTCCGGGAAGTGTGATGACCCCAAACATGCACTAATGGAGGCCATCAGCCAAGATGATTTTCCTCCTGAGGGATCTAACTCCAGATAAGATTGTATCAGATGTCAGTCATTCACAGCAAATCAGTAAAATGATAGGCCCATTCATACAGGGCTGCTATGAGAATACAGTCTAAAATGAGCATGCTGGGAGTCTATACTTTACCACGGTTTAAAGGAATATTACCATTTGCAAAATTATGTTTTATTTGATTTTATTTAAGGTGGGTACATTTTAAATGATAGCAATTGTATGAAAGCTTGACATCTTTGATCACAAATATATTGTAAAGTTATTAATATAGATGGGAGAGAAATAAAATTGTATTATTTAAAAATGGAAGATTCGTTGATAATAATATTCCTTTAAGCATCTGCAGCATTGGAAAATTTAACAGGGATACTATGACTTACGTTATTATAAAATGTCTTCTATCATAAAGATATCAGAAAGACATTCCATCTGTTTAACAATCCATCCCAAAGGTCAGTATTTGAATTCAATTACAACAGTGTATTTCTAATGCCTACAATGTTAAGGGACAAGCCTTGAACAATAAGGAACATTACAACTTTCCTACAATAAAATTGCAGCGATCACTCAACCAGAATAAAAGTGGAATAATGGATTAATGACTTGTATTTTTGAAACAGGGAAAATTAAATGCAAAAATTATTTGTGGTTTTGGATATCATTAAAATAAATAGTTATTTTTGGAGAGTGATCATTACAATTCTGCCCTAGGAAATTACCAGTAATTACTAAGGCAACTGGGCACCAATAACAGTAGTAAATCACAACTTATCTACTGTATAAGATCGCCTTAATAAATACCTACTGCTAACAGTGACAGACTAAACCCCAATCTTGGGTTTTCCTTCTTTATCACTGTCAATGCTGTTCATCATTAATTGCAATGGTGTTTTTCAAATTTACTGTTACAAGACGATCCAGTAAAATTACTCATGCCTAGGGCTTCATTAATTACCTTTGTCAACCACTGTAACCCTATTAGATAGAAGATCATCAGCGGAGTATTTTTGAAGGTACGTAAAGCAAGACAGGACATCAATATAGACATGCCAGATAGGACTTAAACTACTTGCAGTATGACCTGCTGGTATATTACTTGTATGTCAGTCTGCTATGCCAATCTGAGGCCAGCAATGTGGCCAGTGAAACTTGAAAAATGCTTCACTGAAATGCAAAAAGAAACAGAAGAAAAAAAAAATCAGCTGTGTGACTGCACATGTGTCCACTGATGTTCACCTGGGTAATATTACCCATAATTACACCAGCAGAAAATTACACTTTTTTCTTAGAGAATGTGCCATTTCTGATGCTTGACACAACATACATATATGTAAACTATTTCTGTTTAATTTTCTTTTATGCCTAAAGCCTTGCATACAGGAAAAAAAATTCTTTTAACTTTCCTTAGATAATTGTTTTCATGCTTTAATTCAAGGAAAGCCATGGATGAAATAAAAACATCATGAAACAGTATGTAGTAAAATCAAATATAGTAAGTATAAAAAAGCCAGGTTCTCAAAGAAAAAGCACATTTTTTTTTTGTATTCCTTACTTCTCTTTTTCTAAAACCAAAATATGCTTTATGGCTCCCACTGCATAACACAACATAGTATAACCCCTGATAAATTTTACAGTGAGCAACAAAGAAGCTTATTCACTTTTAAATTGCAAAATAATATAGATTTTAGAGATCTTAAAGGGCCAGTAACACGTGGAAAAAGAAACATCTATTTGGATTAGCTGATATCACTTGTACACTAAACTTATAAAAAGTTACATTTCTGATTTTTTTTATTGCTTTGTGTTTGTTCATTTGCTGATTGCAGCCATCTTTTTTGCTGGTTGAGCACATCTCACTCCCAGTTCCACTGGTTTCAATTAAACTTTTCATAATACACATTTAGAAAATGTCCCAGAAAGCCCAAAGTAAAATAATTTGTATATTTAAAAAAAAAAAAAAAATTTGTTTGTTAGAATTTGTGGAAGCACAGAATAAACTCATAAAGTTAATTAGAGACATTTTCATTTTCTGCTGTTACTGTTCTTTTAAGCTATGCATAACAACTTTCAAAGACACATAAAAGATATGTATTGCAATGTTAAGTGATACCTTTTTATAATGGACAGTATAGTAGCTTTCAAGAAATATGTTCCTTTTTCAAATTCTAAACAGTACTTGAAAAAGGGAAGACATAACTCTTAAAAGGTTGTTTACTAAAACTGTTACTTAAGTAAAAAAATATATATTTTACTCAACACTGCAATTCTGTTCTTTTTGCATCTGATATATATATATATATATATATATTATATATATATATATATATATATATATGTATGAAGAGAACAACGGAAAAGTGGCCTAAGTCCACATTTTTTTCATTTTTAAATATTATTCTTTGGAAAGTTTCCTTGTACTTTTATTCTATTCATTGGGTTAGAAAGGTACTTGGGATAAGTGGCCTAAGTCCATATATTTCAATACAGAAGAATTTATATTCAACAGAATAATGGCCTAAATCCAATA
>JAKJJM010188937.1:0-10647 GCA_021901965.1 Pipa carvalhoi
TATCTATCTATCTATCTATCTATCTATCTATCTATCTATCTATCTATCTATCTATCTATCTATCTATCTATCTATCTATCTATCTATCTATCTATCTATTCTATCAGTAGGCACTTATGCAACATTTTCTTCCCTGCGTGACAGTTCCTACTGCTTTTCCTACTGCTGCTATCCTGTTGCATTATTTGCTTTTGCGTCCATACGCATACCTAAACATGACATGAAGTATTCTGTAGCATGTTCACGCGAGTGTGACAGATGCTGGTCAGTACGATGGTTTTTTATGATGCGTTTTTTGCAACACTTTTTTTTTTTTTTCTTTTTTTTTTAATTGTAGCACTTATGTGCCCTATATCACCCTGTCCTAAGATTTTAGGCTAAGCACTAGAAAGTAATTGGTATACTGAAGGTTGATACCATAATTTTTAAATCGCTATGGTTTGGAATTAGTCACTGTTAGCAGATTTGTTAGCTGTTAACAACATGCATCAAAATATCCCACGTAAGAAATATCTATTGGTTATAGTGGAATCATGTGGTACCTAGGGAGGCTTATTCATTAAAGTCTGTACAAAATCTTTGCGTATTCCTCAAACTCTGTGATGTGGAGAATTCAGATGCTTATGAAAGTTGGAAGGTTAGAGAGTTCTTTGTATCACTTCAAGTTTCTGTCCACAGGTGATTAGGCTATTCATCATGCTTCTAAGTCTGTCAAAGTAGCATATGCGGATGGGCGTACTGTGTCGAATTTGGCCATGTTTTACTTCACCAGATTAAATTGGCAAATTACTGGCAGGACTCCTACTGTCGATCTGACTATGCTGCACTATGCAATAAACCATATATCGTGCAGGTCGCTATTTCGTTATGGGAATCTGCTGCCTAGTCAATAAGGAGTCGAGAATTCACAACTATTGGAACATAGTGACCCCGAATGATGAGAATTCACTTCCACAGTGGAAATCTCATTTTGACAAGTCCTAGACTCTCTATAGTTCATTGTTTAGAAGTCCTGCTTTCTGTAAGCGCAACAGGAGGGCTATGCATATTACATCTACTGCTTAACTTATTTATTAGTTTTTCAAGCATAAACCTGCCAACAGTTAGGAGTTCTGTTCAATGATATCTATAATTGTCATGTATATAAGAATGTGTGCAATATAGACAGAGAGGAATTCAATGCTCAATGACAAAAACAGAATAAAGGTTTTCTTTATTTTTCTCTCCTAGTTTTTGCGACGTTTGATATATTATACTTTTCTTGTACAACCTAGATTTTTTTTTTTTTTTGCCTTTATCAAACCAGATCAATCTTGCTGACAGTCTGACAAGAATATGTAAGTGACTGATTTGGAGAGCTCATCTGCATTCCAATCAGTGACTCCTACTTTTTGTCAGACTGACACAAAGATTGATTTGAATCCATGAGGAAAGTATTTGTCAGGTGGAAGACGTACAGTATAAAAACATTACATATCATAAAACCTATAAAATAGTTCAAGGGAATGTAAAGTTGAAAATTTACATTTTTCCATTTATTTCAAAACAATTTTCTAAAACATTGTTTCATTTGGCATAGTCAAATTCACTATTTCATGACAATATGCCCGGACATACAAATGATGAAATACCCTATATGTCTATGAATTGTGACAGGGAGTTGTAAATATATGTTCAGCATAATGTAACAAACTTTTCCACATTTCAATAAATAATCAACTTTGCTGAATATGTAAAGTTGTTTAAGTAACGAATTGTCCTGCCATCACACATCCATGGGACAATTCACACTTTGATAAACATGCCTCTTGATGTATTTTATTTGTAGGGAGGGCATCGGTGTGAAAAAGGGATCAGTTTAGTTAAATTGGATTGTGCTTCAGTTGCTCATAATGGCTGTCCAATACTGCTACACGCATCACAACTGTTGTCCAATTCAGTCCATTTCAATCAAACTGATCAATTTTACTGCAACATACATTAATAGTTCTGTTAAACTGGTACTGTTTAAAAAAAAAAAAAAAAAATGTATTCCAAATTTATTAACCCTGCCAGTTCATGCAAGCAAACCTGCCTATGGCAACTTCAAAGAGACACTTAATGGACCCTAACAATCTCTATTCCCCTTTAACTGGATGTGAGCAGTTATGCCCTCAGCACTTGTCTGCTGACAAGCCACCTGTTCATGTTTTTCTTTTTTTACCTACTGCAGGTTAAAACAAAATAATGCCTTTTCCTCCACGTGTTTGTCAAATATATGTTTTTGCATCTATTTATATTTCTGTGTGATACATTTTTGTAAATATGCAAATACACAGGGGCAAATATTAATCCGGTCAAGAATCTGACCGAAATCAATCAAATGTTACCCTTTAATATTCTAGTTCCACTAGACCAGTGAAAGCATATCTGATTGGTTGCTACTGGTTAGTAGATACAGGCAGTCTTTATCCTTATTGGTACGTTTCCTATGTAATGTTGATAGCACAACTTGAAACGAAAATATCCCTAGTGTTAGTAGTGTTTTATTAACCATCTATGCTTCCTTAAAGGTTGTTTTTTTTTTTTTTTGTTTTTTTTTTAAATTTGGCTATAAATACTACATATACTATTTAGTATGAAGTTGCTGGATAAAAAAAGGATACTTACTTTTACTTGTATGTATAGTGTATTTCCAGTTAACACAGGGGTTCTCAACCTGTAGGTCGGGACCCTGTCGGGATCGAATGACGATTTGCCAGGGGTCGCCTAAGACCATCAGAAATATAGGGTTTGAATGGAGTTGCCCAATAATAATTAATGAATGGGGGTCACCAAATCACAGGTAATTGTACTAAAGGGGTCGCGGCAATAAAAAGGTTGAGAACCACTGAGTTAACGGTCTTCTCTACAGTCCCTGGAAAGTCATGGTTTTCAGTGGGCGAAGAAGTTTGGAGTTAGCAGCATCTTTGTTAATCTAAAAAGGGATTTCTTCAAAATATGCCCTTATTTTTTAGTCCTCGGGTTGGAAAGCATATGACACTTGTACTATGTCTTCATTATCATTGCCAGTTCTGTTAAACTGGTACTATAACAGTCTTTGAGACTAAACTTCTAGCTAGAGTTTTAAAAGATCAGGGTTCACATGAGTCTCATATGTTTTGTCTAAAATACTTAGTGTTTCTATTCTGTTTTTTTTTGTGATTGCAGGTATTTTGTTTTCAGAAATTTCTTTTGTTCTGTTTTCTGCCTTTGTGCAGGTCTCTTATGTCAGCCCATCTTTCTGTTAAAAAGATATCATGTATATCGGTCAAAAAGTGAGACAGAACTGCTTTGCTAGTAAAGAAGCAGCAGGAAAATTCAAGTATAACAAATGACGGTAAAGTGCTCCATATGAATGTAAATTATTTATTTTTGTGAATAAGGTAAACAATAAGGAACAAAATTGATGACCATATCCCTATAACAAAATTCTCAGCCGTACCACTACAAGTGGTCCTGACTAGAGTACAGTTTTAATAAAGTGTGTTGAAAATGCATCAGTTGAGGTAAGCCATATGATGGCTCCCTTTCAGATTTATAAATGCGGGACAGGAACATGACTTGAACCTATATTTCACTATATGGGATAGAGAAGAAGGTAACCCCTACACTAAGGGGGTCATTCTGTAAAAAGTGAGAATTTGACTGTCGAATTCCCAGACAACGGATTCCCATTATAAAATTGTCACGGTCGCGATTTTATAATCTGAATCCGCTGTCTGTGAATTCGACAGTCAAATTCTCACTTTACAGAATGACCCCCTAAGTCTGTAATATTGTCATTTGCACGGATTCTCAGTGAAAATAATCATATTATTTTGGAAACATTTGTTCAGTGTAAAATTATTCTCCTGTATGCATTAAATGATGTCATTTACAGCTAACTAAATTAGTTTCATTGCTTGGACTAACAAATGCGCTTTGTAAGGACACTAGCAAATTTTATAGTATCTTTGGTTGCATGGTGTGTATAATTGAGTAAAACATTAGTTTGCCCTGACCCTGGCAGAGGTTTGTTTTGTGGATTTCGGAAGGTTCAAAAGAACTTCTCCGCCTTTGCAGTAAATATCTTGTTTCAGGGGTTCCCTGCTGTGAGATTCATAGACTTTATTTCTGGTCCATCTTACATTCCTGTGATTACATTGTAAAATCTTATTGTATATTTGATGCATTTTCCACTTAGAAATGGATTATTATTAAGCATTTGCTTGTAAACAGTACATAACAAACTCTTTGCATTCTTTGTCGGCAGTTCTTCTACCCAATTTGTCATTACAGTTTTCTTTTCAATAATACCAGAATTCTGGTGTTTCTATAGGTGCATCTGCTATCGGTTTCTCTCGTTACTAGGTTCCCATGAGATCTGTGGTTTCCTTGGGATTTGCCTCAGCATTGGGTACATGAACTATAAAGCATGTATTAATGTTGTAAGCGTCTAAATGTAATAATTTTTTGCCTTTTTAATTTACAAGGACAGAGAGACCTAGGGCTCTGAGCATAAGAGCAGCACACCCTACAGGTTTTTAAGCCTATCATGTCCCTGACTCCCTTGCGGGGGGTATAGCATTTCTTCAAAAGTAACTGGTTATTGGACCTCGTTCAGGGGATTCTTATCTTCATAAGCTTCACACACACATAGGTATTTTTAGTATTTCTTCCAATGACCTGAATGTTGCCTGGATTGTGATTAAACTCAGTCCATATCAAGGCACAGCATGTCCCTGCAGAGCTCCCACAATGCATTGTAACCACCATGTGCAGAAACCAGTATTGCTATTTTTAACATATTATTTTAGATGTTTCACAGCTTTTATCTCCGTTTAGGTCAAGCTTTGAAAACGCACACTGATATGGTATTGGCTTGACTAAAAGCTGTTTTTTATTTATTTGTTCTATTTCTTACAAAGTACAATTTTTGTATTTTTCTTACAAGCCTTAGCTAAACATGTTTTCTTTTAGACTCCCTGCTCAGCATATCCAGCCTTAGACACACTAGTTGTCTTGAGCAAATCAGTATCCTGCTGTTACCGGTAGTTTCACTGGAATGCAGGGGTGAGGGATTTACTCAAAGCTGATTTAGGTCTGTTTCAGTTCCTCCATCACATCACTGTCCATCATTACCCATCAGACTCGAGGGGTGATAAAATGTCAGTTACTGTATTCAGTACAATGGTATATGGCCTGTGTAAAACAATCTGTAATAAAATGCATCCACAGCATAGATAGGACCAGGCAATCCTTAAAAGAAAAGAAAACATTAAAAAGATATATTTTTTTGTATTCCAAACTCTGGAATTTTATCAGTTATTAAATCCTATAACTCCCAGCTCTCTACCCACACCCCACAGGTTACTACTAGAGTGTTAAATCACTGTCCATTTAAGTATATGTTACAGCAGAATATACGCTGTAAAGTGCACATGAGGCATTTTAATGTTGATGATGGATCTGGCATCAGAACAGCATAAAAATGAGGATAAAAGGTGTCCTATTGATTTCAGTGGCAGCCATGTCAATACCACCTTGTGACTTATGCTAAGTGGTAATTTGTGGTTACCCGAGGTCACCACTGAATTCAATGAGATGGCGTTTTGTTGCTGGCGATATGCCAAAAAGAGGCATCAAAACGCCTTGTCTGCCATTGAATTCAGAAGCTTTTACCAGAGCTCACAAAAGAGTAGTTTACTCATACTGACACCTCTGTAACAACATTTCAGTTACAACTCCCAGTTTCAATACGGTTAATGTGTGTAAACATGTGGAGTATTAAAAACCATTTCAGACATTTAGAAGATAGATCAATGTCATTGAGTAATTAAAACAAATGGAAATTCCCTTATATTTTACTTCAAACATAAAAATAAAATATATTGGTAGATTTAGGTAGTTTTAATGTGCGCCCTACATGTGGTGAAAGTGGTAATAGCAAGTTTAGGACAACAGAGATGGGAGTAAAACCTAGAAAAATGTGTTTGTTTGTTTGTTTGCTTGTTTAATGCCTTATATTGGGATACAACTTTAGTAGACGAATAATAAGTGATGCATTCTGTTTGTGATTGAAACAGGTCACTGAACAAATACATTCCACTTGCCCAATGTTTATTGCAGTGCTTTCTAAATCTTTACCTGGGAAATGTTTGGGCCACCCCATTTAAAGGTGGTAAGTGAAGTAGATAACACCAGGTGTGAACTATTGTTAAGCAACTTTGCTTTACTTGTTTGGACAGAGGAGTTTGTGTATATTTACCACACATACTTTAAATGATAGGACAACCAAAACTCCCTTTAGTTAGTGCTCTCTGATCAGCATCACTGAATGGATAACATACAAATGAGAGGCTTAGGATGTACTGTGTACTGCACAGCTTGGAACTGAAAAAATAATCATTAGATTATTATCATTTTTCCCATGTTTGTATTGTATTTGTGTTCTGTACAGCGCTGCGTAAATTTGTAGCGCTTTATAAATTTATTCATTCATTCATTCGATGCGCATGATATGAACCTGCTTTAGGGTTGCATAATAAAATTACAATGTGGACATTCTGTTTTTCATTTCCAAAAGATGTTCAGGTACAGTGCATTATTGGCTCTAAAAGGGTATTTCTTTGCAATTGGTTCACTTTAAAGATATATTAGTGAATTCATCAGCAGGGACTCTCTTTCCAGCGGTCTAGAAACCTGGAACATTCACTGATACAGGGGATTTAGAGTTATTAAAAGCAACATCTGTTTAGGTTCCCATGGGTTACTACACCTTTATAAATGATTACACCCCTTGATGAATTCCCCCAACTCACAGATACAAATTTTCTATCAAAATGAGGGAACTATTGACCTTGTAAGCTCCATTTTCCTCTGTGAATTGTTCATTAGCCAAACAAATTTGCTGTGTATATGCTTTGCCTGCTATTTCGTTTGGACGTGAAATAGTTACATCCGTTATGTCATTTATTCATAAAAAGTGACATTTTGTTCACATTATTGAAGTAAGACTACTTAAGTTAAAAAGGTTTCTTGTACTTTTAACCATTAAATAGTTGAATTACTGTGATTTAATATAGAATGCTTTCCAAGGTTAAAATAAATATGTGAGCTTTAGAATGCTCCTGGGTGCAGGCAAAACAAAGAGCAGCTGACGAGAAGCCCAGCTTTGCCTCATGTCTAAGTGTTCACCCTTGACAATAACAATGCCTTTGAGACAAAGCTGAGATTATTTATACTTGCCTCCTGAAAATGGTTCATATTAAGCAGACGTTCCCAAAGCTGACAATTAACCACAGGCTCAAACTGTTTGGTTAAGCAATGGTTGGTGGATGTGAAAAAAAAAAAGTTGTATTAAAGGGACATCACCACCAAAAACCTGTGTTTTATACTTCAGTTAGTAATGTTTAGTTCTGTAAATTGGTGAGGAATTCTCAATGTGATACAACCTTGTGTGCTTGAAGGGATTGACTATTTCCCTGCTGTGTTTTTTTTTTACCAGCAGTGGATACTGTCACGTTTATGACCATGACACCAAGCTACAAGATATTTTTATAACAATAAGGTCTCTCATATCCCAGAGCCTCTAGCTGAAACTTTGTTTTTTTTTTTTCTTACAGCTCCAGCCTTGAAAAGCCTAATTAGTGTTAATTAGCACAGCACCTAAGATAGGAGACCTGCGTATAAGACATTCTACTTTTAAATATTTAATTCAATACAAAAAAATGCAAATTAGTGACAAAAATGGTACAGTGGCAATTAAATAATATTTTAAAAGAGAAGAGTTTTGGATAATATCATCATTTTTTTTTTTTTTAATCCAGATGCGACAAGAAATAAAGGACATTGCTATCTGGGTAATATTCTGGGGGTCTGCTGCAATGTTCTAACTTTATAAGCTGATGTGGGGAGTGTAACTTGTCCGGTGTTGCCTTGCTCAGTGACGCGGCACATACGGTGTAGCCTTGCTCAGTGACGCGGCACATACGGTGTAGCGAAGTGTAAATGTTTCCAGTTTTTTTACCCACTTTTCTTTGAAAAGTCCCTTCTGAACTCAGGTGCAGTAATTACGAACACAGGTGTGACTCTCAAAATCCAATCTCATTATTGATTCACTTGTACTCCTGTGAGAATGTCCTGAAAATGTGCACTCGCTGCGGCTTCTCAGTGCTCCTTTAGAGACTTTTAGTAGAAGATTGTCTTAGGTTTCACCATCACATGTGGATCCTGTGGGAGCTGAATATAGTTACTTATAGTATCTAAGGCTTAAGAGTGCTGCCGGTGTATGTTGTAAGTAAAAATATTTGACATGTAAAGGCATCATGGGAGTGGATGTACACTGAGCCTATTGTTAAATTTGGAGATGTCCATATTGATATTAAAATGCTAGAGTACATGCTTGTATTTTCTAAGTATAGGCAAGTAAACTATACAGTAGGTGATACCTTTTATTGGCTAACTGAATAAATGATAAATGCAAACTTTCCAGACTACTTAGGTCTCTGTTCTAGCATGGTATGAATCTTCTTCAGGCATTCTTCATAAGAGACCTAAGTAGTCTCAAAAGCTTACATTTACCATCTATTCAGTTACCAATAAAAGGTATTACCCATACTCCACTTGTCTCTGGTTATATCTATGGCTAACATGGTGCTACACTCTACTGTTTCTGTGTTTTCTAAGATCACACCATTTTTAAAGAAAGCAAAAGACAATTCCTTCCTGTACCATAAAAGGGACACTGTTCTGATACATACAGGGCTTGTCTTTCCATTACATTCCCTTTACACATATGGCTAGGAATGTGGGCATAAGTCATCCTGTTTCTGCATACTTGCACTTATACATATGCATTGGTGCTGCTTTTTTATTTGACCTGGTTAATGCATATTTAATAGAACTCAGTAAATCAGCACTATATGTTTATGGCCACTAGGGGTGCTGTTAATGGTATGAAATTAAAATAATCCAGCCATATGGCAACTCATAATAATATATTCACAAACACGCTGAGGGGATGATCCTTGTATATGTCTTCATATTTTTATAATTTAGGAGAAAACGCCATACTGCAGGTTTAAATTATTTTATATTGGAATCCCTGAACAGCTGAGGTCCTGGGTTCAGTTCCACCCTGGACTTCATCTGCATGGAGTTTGTATGTTCTCCCCGCACCTGCGTGGCTTTCCTCCGGGCACTCCGGTTTCCTCCCTCAATCCAAAAACATACATCTCTGTGTGTGTGACTGAATAGAGGAACTAGATTGTAAGCTCCATGGGGCAGGGACTGAAGTGAATGATTAATTTCTGTAAAGCTCTACGTAATATATCAGCACTATATAAATACAATACCAAAAAAATACCAACAGCTGCAAATGAAAACCTTTGATTCCCTTTACCTAACTGTATTCTAGGTAAATGCTTTATCTATTTTTATTTCCTTGTGACATAAAATACATCTTTAAAATGAACAAAAATGAGTGCATTTGTTGCAGACCGCACTCTAATCCTCAGCGATCCATAATAAGTGTGTGTGTGTGTTAATTTTTTTTTTTTTTTTTTTTTGCTTTTGGTGCTGCTTTTTTTTTGAACTCCTAATTGTACAAATGCAAACAAGCATGTCTCACTTCTAGAATTTCAGTTGTGTTACTTCCACATATTCTCATTTAGGATGTCACACGCTTGACAGTAAACCCTAAAAATGACTTTGGCCATTTGAACCTCTGCTGTGACATCATTAGTAAACTATCCACTAGGAATGCATTTCTGATTGTCCCCATTTACATTGTGAATCCATTTATATGGTAATGACTTTTTATATTGCTGGCCACTTTACTATTTTTCTTACAAAAGAATTCCCTAATACCTGCTGACATCTTTGTTATGTGCACATTCTACAATGCACTGTCTGGTCTGACCAGTTGGAAAACAGGCAGTGACACATGGTTTGCTAAAGGACATGAAACACCAGGGGATGTGTATTTAACTTCCATCTGCATGCTCATACCTTGTACTTCATGTTAAATATGTAGCTTAAAGGAAAAGTGAACAAAGTTAACTGTGTTTAAGGCATTATCAGGGATTAGATCAGTAAACTAAAGGCTGTAGCCTGGGGAAGTCTTATTTAAAGAAGAGTGATTGTGAAAGAAAGTGAGTCTAAGTACATATTTTATCATTGTAATAGTGGCAGGCTTCAGAAGATGAAAAATGATAAAATTACTAAACTGTCCCAGGGTGAAGGCATGTTGCTTTATGTTTGGAATTATGAATCTTTGAAATCATAAATATATGTTTGTTTAAATTGTATTCATTTGTTGCAGTGGATAAGTCTCCATATTGCCCATCTGGAATATTTTGTGTGTATGCACGGCTGTTTATATAGAGTCGACCGGTGTGTTTAAAGGGCCAGTCAATGGAGGTCTTTCCTTTTTTTTGGCTTTTGATGCACAGTGGGCTAGACAAAGTTCATATGAATGTGCTTGGGGTAGAGGAAGTCTGCAGAGCTGGTGTACATCTGATTTCACTGTTGGTGGATTTCTTTGTAAGCAAAAGGATGAATGGGGGGGGGGGGCAGGGCTTGTGACAATGAATTAGTGGAGGGGGCTGGGCCTTTTTAAGTACAGGTAGGGGCATGGTTAGAAGG
>JAKJJM010189175.1:0-14884 GCA_021901965.1 Pipa carvalhoi
AAGCATATAATCAAGAAGATACATTACTCTAAGTGCCAGGCCATGATTGAAACAAGAGGATGGAGGTCCCTGCCCCATAGAGCTTACAATCTAAATAGGAGGAAAACTTCCATAAACAGATAGGAGGGTAACAAGTGCAGTAGCATAAAGTGTCAGTTCATTAGGCTATAGGTGCCAATTAAATAAGAAAATAAATTAAAAAAATATATAAAAAGAAATTTAGAATAAATGGTTGCTTAAAGATAAAATATAGACATGAAAACCAGTGCTAGTGCTCCAAGAGGTAAGATTTCCATTTAGTTTTGAAGATATTGATGGATTACTCTTGGTGGAGGTAGAGGGGTATAAAATTCAAAAGATAAGGGGCAGCAAGAGAGAGGGGTTTAATTTGAGAATTGTCGGTCTTAATGAGTGGTTCCTGAAAAAGGTTGCCTTGTGAGGAGTGGAGTTGATGGCTAGGCGTATATTAGCAAACAAGGGAAGATATGTAGGGAGGGGTAACAGAGTGAAGGGATTTGAATGTCAAAAGTAGGACACTACATAATATATAAATGATAAATCAGTTTCAAAGAAAATTACTTAGCATCTTATTAGTTCTTGGGTCTAACCCTATTATGCTTTTGGGTAAAGACCTGGGCCCACCAGTGCTGGTACTCTGTTGGGCTAGTCCAACCCTGTTGTCCAGCATTGACTAGTAGGAAAAGGTGAAAAACTAAGGGAATTATTCATAAAGGGAGTGAATTCGCCTGACTAACTCAATTCATTATATATCAGGACTATTCACCTATATGTTTTCAAAGTCAATTCTGCATATTTACAAACTGCATATTGTTTCAATGAGAATGTAAATTCTCATTAAGCACTTTCTGACAATGTCATGATTTTATTGTACTTTGGCTTCTAGTATTGTCATGGAATAGCCGTTGTGAGTATTCAATTAAATAATAACTGTTACATAAATAGTTCCAAAAGTAAATACCTGGCACACCATATTTTTCCTCCCCACCTGACGTTAGTGGATGGAAGAGGGGCCTAGGAGCCCATTGGGCAAGCCAATGGCAATTACAACTAAAAGGAAATGCTGATCCATGACATCAAATGATCTCTTGTGAGTTAAATGTCATACATAGCCAATATTAATGGTGTCCAATAAGCAAAAAGTAAACATTTGTAAAATGAGGTTTGGAAAATTAAGTTCTAAAGTAAATTTTATTAAATAAACATTTTAGAAGAGAAAATTTTATGGGTAAGTTTACATTTTTTTTTTGTGTGGATTAAAAGTGCGAGTTTCTTTTTAATCTCCCTGTAGCTGAATCATAATAAACAGAAAAGCGATAATAAAGGGAGGTCATGGTAGCATAACGCTTTGCACAGTCTACCAATGCAATGCAATTATAAGCACATTAACAGCACATTAAGAATCATTATCGTTTGGAAGCAGTGCACCTTTATAGTTCATGTATCTTGTGTTGAAATTCTCTAGTGCTTTTCTATTATTCGTATCGTACAAACAGAGAAATATGAGACATGAGAGGACAGCGCTCAGGCCCAATGAAATTCTGAAAGTATACAGATGTAGCAGGGTGGATTTTGTTCAATTCTTTCATACTGATTTTGCCATTTCAATACAGTGCATTATGATATCCTTAAGGGATAACAGTACTTTCTCTGCAGGACTGCATGTCTTAATGCTAGTTACCTAAAAAAATGATCACAAAAGTGTTAAATAACAAAATCAACCCAGCCGTATCTGTATATGAAAGAAAGCCAACTACAGAGAGAAGAGTTTTAACATTTTAAAATATTACCCTCTAAAATAAACACAGACACAAAAAATACACATGAACTTCATTTGTGGGTAACATCCCTTTAGGCCAGTGGTGGCAAACCTATGGTACGCATGCCAGAGAGGGCACCCAGAGCCCTCTCTATGGGCACATACACCATCGCCACTACTGCTTACCTTGATCCTCGCAGTGAACAAGCACTCCTTCTGTGCTGGCTGCAGACCCGACCTGACAGTTTTCAGGTCGGATCTGCGGCCCACACTGAAGGAGCACTCGCCGATAGGATTGCTGCGGCAGAGCTCCTCCCCCAACACAGGCGCAATGACGTCACTCACCAGCACCTACACTTCGGGAGAAGGCACTGGTGAGTGATGTAACCTTTTTGACACCCAGTGCCGAAAAGGTTTGCCATCAGTGCTTTAGGCAGTTTCCACTTCCCTTTAAAAGCTTGTTCAGACTGACCCCCCTGACATACTTTGTTAGATGGTCTTGCCTGTGTGAGACAAGGAAGTTATTCCTCTACTTGGTGATACCTTTTTTATTGGACTAACAGTCAGTTTAGCTTTTGAGAGTTCTGTCCTCCCTTTATCATGTCTCAAGCCATGACCTGACAAAGGGAGGGCAGAACTCTCGATAGCTTGTCTATTTTATTTTTCATTGTCCTCATTCATGTTTCCCCACTGATATTACAGATTTTTGATCCGTTTATGTTATCCCCGCACATGCGCTAAGAAATAACGCATGCGCGTTATTATTCCCAATAGGAGTTTATTTGTGCATGCGCGTCTTTTTACATATGCGCGTCTTTTTACATATGCGCATCTTCAAATAGGAAGCGCTATATGTTTGTTATAGTGCTAACATCTGATCTGTTATGCAAACGTCAGATTGACATTTATCTATGCTTACTGACAAGCATTAGCGTTCCTGGAAGCTTGGACTTCAGATGATGATGCGATGAGAGTTTCCATTTCCATTTTCAATTGTTAAACGGCGCGAATTTTACATTTAAATGGCCTTCTGCACTATGCACTAATGTTTATAGTTTATTGTTCATATTTTATTACTCCTGATGAAGCTACCAATGACAGGGGTGGCGAAACACATTGAGACTGTTATAAGATCTATACGGAGTCTTTGTGAAATTCATTATATGCATGTGTTTTCACATTGTTTGTGAGTATTCTTTTTATTTAATACATTAACTATAGTTGATTTTACACTATGGAGATTTTTTATTTTCTTAAATGATGGAAATCCTTATGCTGCCTGATTGATTTGGGGTCTGGAATATCCTGAATCTTTCCAATTTGTTTGGTCGTGATATATATATTTTGTGGTACTACAAGCAAAGATGATGTTCGTTTGCCCTGAGTGTATCTGAGATCAATATTTTGTTATCAGAAGGTCCTTAATTCACTGGCGTCTGGTGAGCCTTTCCGCTATTGGGATTTTTTATCCGTACACGTTTTTAAGTGCACCTAGACTTGTTTTGGTGTTACTTATATTCCATCCCGATTACCTGATCTATATCTTTGGGTTCTCTTTTGGTGTCTATAAAGAGCCTGTTTTGTGTGATAAGGCACTATTGTGCCTCTCTTTGCACCTTTTTTTTTTGTTTTAGGTTTTATCTAAATTGATCGTTAGTCCAATAAAAAAGGTATCACTAAGTATCGCAATACTCAGATTTTTTTGCATCAGCGGACTAACATAACCACTTTATCCTAACATATATATATATATATTTGATCCCCAGTAAGGCTGTATGATGTTCAGCCAAGAGTTACTTCTAGGTTAAGGCACATAAGAAGTGAGGATGCCCAAGCACCATAAGATGTAGCTGCTCATGCAAATGAATGGGCTCTTCAAAAGGGAAAGTCCCACTTGGAGTGAGGGTGAAGGATGTAGTTGTTTTGCAGGATCCTAGTTAGGCAGGATCAGTTAGACAAGGCCTTAGATAGTCGCAGTATACCTACTGTGAAGGAGCCATTTAAGGAGGTCATTCCAGAAGCTCCAAATTTTCTGTCCCGAATTCACTTATAGTGAACTCCCATTATAAAGTCGCGACTGCGACCAAAAAAATTGTTGCGGTCGCGATTTTATAATGGGAGTTCGCTATAAGTGAATTCGGGGCAGAAAATCCGGAGCTACCGGAATGACCCCCTAATTCTCCAACCTGCTGGAGTCTTTAAAATATCTAATCGGTGGCAAAGGGCAAGGGGGTCATTCCGGTAGGTCCGAATTTTCCGTCCCGAATTCACTTATAAAAAAATTGTCGCGGTCGCGACTTTATAATGGGAGTTCGCTATAAGTGAATTCGGGACGGAAAATTCGGAATGACTCCCCAAATGTCTCAATTGAATGGGATGGGAGTGATGTGTATTGTTATGCCTCTATTTGCTTGGTTTTAAATAAATATGTTTGTTAGCATTTAGCATTTGTTAACCTGTGCCATCTCTGTATTCCAAAGTGAATTCATTGCATTTAGTTTGCCACCTTAAAGCTGTCAAATTTGGATTTAAGCAAATTTTGTGACACCCAAAAAGCTACAAGAACCCTTTCTAATGAATACCAGCATAAACTAGGAATTGTCTGACATTCAACTGAATGTAAAAATAATTGCTGCAATTGATGCTACTGTCCAACAGACCAGACAGTTACACTAGTACCACGTTACAGGTCTATGTGATAATCTCTGTATATTATGAGTATGTTATCATAAATAGAAATTGATACTGTTATGGTGGAGCTGTCAGCAAATACATGTGTAAGTAAGGTGAGGTTTGCTTCAGTATGGAAACTTATTAACAGTTTGTTGTAATATGCTACAATTATTGCAACAGTATGCTGCACTGGAAAAACGAATTTGTCAAAGTTAGAATTTGAATGTTGAAGTGAATTTTTGTCGCTTTGGTTTGCTACTCTCCAGTAGGTATGAATTCTCTACTTCTTATTCACTAACCATATCAAAGAATTGAACAACGTCAGATGTAGTTTATTGCATTGTGTGGTGTTGTCATTCGGACAGTAGGATCCCTGTCATCAATCCCCTAAGTCTCCACTTTGATCTGGTGAAGTAAAACTGGAGAACTCTACATAGTATGCCTTGCTGGATACCCTTGTTCAAAAGACTCCTATGCTTGCTGAATAGGTTATATTACATGTGCATGAAAAGTGATGTGAAGTGCTCCATAAGTCCACGACTGTCATAAATGTTCGAATTGGTTACAAATTCACCACATTGCAGAGTTTGCCTAATACCCAAATATTGGGAAGTTCGGATTCTTATGCAAATGTTTGGACTTTCATAGATAAGCCCCTAAGATGCAATTCACATCGACATGGCATGTGAACACCAGGTAGTTAAAGGGAATGTAAACCCTGTCTATAAAAAAGCCCTATTTACGTATTGTCAAGCAATATAATGATTAAGAAACTCCTGACTCACCTCTTAATTCAGCAGAGTTCAAAATCCCACTGTAACTGCTTTGTCTCTGTGAATGACTTCCCTGTATGGGAAGTGTATGCATGTAGCCATGCCCCTCCACTTCCTGACTTCTCTCTCCACAGCCGACCATACAGGCGGTGGAACAGCTCTTATCTGCTCATGCTTAGGGTTAGTAACAGGCTTTTTATACAAGGAGGGGGGATTCCACACAAGGACAGCTCTATGCATAGTAAGTGATGTCATTCGGTGGTCAGGGATTATCGGCACTATACAGGAAGAGCCTGTACACAGAAGGGCTGTGGGAGCAGGTTTGTTTAAACAAGAGGCAAATACTACATATTAATGTTTAAGTTGGCTTTCTATATGTATACAATTTCAAATATAAATAATGTTTTATTCAAACTTTTCATACCCTTTAATATGAACACCAGCAATTGATCGTGCAATTATGCAAAATGCATAAACAATCCACATTTACTTCAAAAACTATTTTCTGACAACATTTAAAATCCAGCAACCATTTTCTATTGTCACTGATATACTAGTCACCGAGAGGAATTTTTTTTTTTTTCACATCAGCACACATTGAATTTTGTCAACTGTACATCATAGCAACATTTCTGTATTGTGTTTTTTGTTCCAGTTGGAAATAAAGCCCCGTAGACAGATAAAATGGACAGGTATGATTCTGTGGAGGTGTTATACAGAAAAAAACCACAGAAAGCATAACAAACAATCCCAAAATATGTCAAGCTTCAGTGAGCAATGAGGGAGGACAGCAGCAGATTAAAGTATGAAGAGTGAAAGAATAGACATTTATGAAATACAATAGTTAAACAATTTAGTCCCCCGAGGGATAGCCAAAGTATGTTATTTTTGGAATATAGGATGCAAAGTGGGCAGAGAAGAGGGGAGCACAAAATAGAGACATAGGGGCAACATTTACAGAAAGTGACTGTGCTCCTTTCAGACCACTACTTAGAAGCCATCAGCTGCCAGGCAACCAAATTGGTGCCTAGGTTATAGAGAGCCCTCAAATAACAGATGCAGCTCAGTTCCTCTCTGTGGATCCTCTGGATGTGGTTAATTATGTTAGTTCCATGAAACAGAATTTCTAGTACAAATGAATTATTTTGTTTCTGGAACTAAATAAAAACTTAGGGTCCTCATTTATAAATTGCCTGGCAATAAATGCAATTATACATTTGTATCCTAGGGGCCAAAACAAAAATGGTGTAATAATGTTTGTTTATATCCACTGGTATTCTAAAAAAAAGGGGGGTTATAGATTGTTATAGACTTATTTCAAATATATTAACTGTATGAATGTGTAGACTCAAATAGAAACCAATCATGACAGTCATGACAAAATTCTGCAATCTTGTTAGGCACTTTTAGTTATCAGTGCAGCATTGAATAGAGAAGAAAATACATTTGTACTACTATTGTTTTTGTCCCTGTAAAATAACAATGCAGGAACAAACAGATCATTCCATACAATTATTCTTCAACAGGCTAATAGGAGCTAGATCCCAAAGCACATTTATTTCTTTAAGAACTATGCCAAGGGAAGCAGTAATAATCTACAGCAAGCATGACAACCATAAAGCCTGTGAGATCTTCTACATGAAAAACCTGGAACAGGGCAGAGTGGTGGGTACTGTGAGTGTCATAAAGGTGATGACTGGATCAGTAAGACATGAGCAGTCAGAGGGAGCCAGTGCAGGGATGAATATCAGGAGCACCGTGATTGAATTAGGAGCAGTGGCTGGAGAGTGTGAAGGAGAAGAAGTGAGAGGGCAGCACAAGACTAGCTGAGGAAAGAGCAAAGCAAATTATATTGTAAAGGAAGTTGTGAAAGACAGCACTGCCTGGAGTACAGTGATAGCAAAGCAGTTAGAAAGGAATTTGTGGATTTGTTGTTATTTTCAGACCATGATCAGTGGATGAAGATGGTGTGTTGGTTACTCACCCACATATTTACCAGTATGTTAAGCCTTATGGTTTACTTCAAAGGACTGATTGTAATTGTAAGACTGTATAATGTTACTATTCATATTTATTCATATTAACAGCTGAGCAAGCTGTTGGGCTTGCAGATCAAGGTTTATTATACCCTCCACGCATAAATATTTGTATTTGATAATTTGTAACGCTTGGTATTTGAGCAGTTAATTTATAAATTAACCTGAGTGGGGTAATCACAAGCTTAAATCCTAAATTGTGTTAAACATGCGGCAGTGACTGACCTACATCTACTAGTACCTTTTGGCTACAAGATATTGCTACAGGCTGTTAGGCTGGTCCCAATGTTTGTACCACTTCCAACATCATTTGTTAATAGTGTACACACCATATAGGCAGGGGAGGCAGCTGCTACCATGCCCATGAGGAGAAAGTGCCCAAAGCTACCCCCCCCCATGAGGAGAAAGCACCCAAAGCTACCCCATAAACTAAAATTATATATTAGCTACATGCAAATTTTGGAACAGATATCATAATAACACAAAGGCATAGGGCGAAATTTATTAAGCCTGAAAAGACTCGGTTCGACTCTTTTCGGGCTTAATTTGGCAACATTCATTTTACAGATTATGGAAATCGGTGTTTTTCGATTCCCATAATCTGGAAATCGGGTATTTGTCACGAAAAGTAGCCATAACTTGTATGGCTACGGAAATTTTCGGGGCAAATACTCAATTTCCAGATTATGGAAATTGAAAAACACCGATTTCCATAATCTGTAAAACGAGATTCCCGTGGGAGGTTATACTCCCGCGAGAATGTCGGAAAGACCGGTACCGGTCTTTCCGACTTTAATAAATCTCGCCCATAGACTTTATGTAGTATTCCAGACTGTGGCAATCTGATGCACAATATTTTTAGTTTCATCTGTGATTTAAAGTTAACTGTTAAAGTATTTTAACAGTTTCTGGTGCATTTGTGTCATTCCACATGACACAGTGGTTCTGCTGGAGAATAGTAAGTCTACTGCCCATTTCTGTTTTTTTTTCCATTCGTTTCAATCCAGTTCAACCAAATGGACTACTACCTTCAGTAACTACATAAATAATGAATCCTGTATTACAATATCACTAAGAGCAACACAAAATTTGAAAAATGTCTTCTCTTTAGGAAAGTTTTTATCTATAAGCCTTACAGTATGTGATTTTGTAACTGAATGATAAGAGTGCTTTATACTACATAATAGTTTTCATTATTCCTGAGAACATACTTTCACAATGTCTTCACTAAAGTGACTGCAGGCTTCTTACAGGAAATAGAAAACCCCTTTTTCAGTTTCTCTTGGATTCCGACAGTATTTAACTTACAGTTCAGAGGTCAACAGTAACAGTTTTCATATATGAACAACCAAGCAAGGATAAAACCTATATCCTGTTAGAAATGACAGAGCCTCCAGCTAACAAGCCTCTACTCTGGGAGGTACAAATACATTCCTTGTATCTTGACCTTCAGCATTCCCTTAAGGATTTGTCCAGTCATCCGCATTGTGTTCTACTCCACTGGACTGATTCTTTGTCAGTAGGGTCTGATTGCCCGAGTGATTAATCATACCTTTATTCTATATTCACAGATGAATATGAAATATTGCATAAATACAACTGCTGAGATGTGATAAAGAATATCTTTGATTTAAATAAAAGCATAAGAATGCTGAAATTGTGTAACTAGAATTCGCCAAAATATTTTATTATTTAGTGGACACTCTTCTCAGAGTAAACTAATTAAACTAAAAGACTAAAGGAAAGACTAAAAAACTAGTAGACTAAAAAAATTATTTCCTGAACGAACTGAAAAGATAAATATCTGCTGGATACAATTTATGCAGCATCAATGGAAAAAGATAAAATCCAACTGTTGGGGGCCAACGTGGTTAAACTGCTTTCATAGGATGTTCCTTTCGGTCCTGGACTGTCAGGAATGTAACTCACCCCCGCCGAGTCCCGCGTCACGGCTCCGCCCCTTTTCGTCATCACATCTTTGCGGACCCGCCCCTTCGCGCCATTGCAGACCCGCCCCCTGGCGTCATTGCGGCTCCGCCCCTTTTGGCTTCTTAAACCAATCTAACAGGCAGTTCAGTGCCCGATTATAGAACTAGTTTCTGAGTTCTGGGTGTCTGTTGTTCCGGTTGTTCCTGATTTCCTGGTTGTTTCCTGCTGATTCTGTTTATCTCTGATTTGACCTCGACCTGTCCCTCGACTACTCCTTGTATTCCGCCTGTCCTGGCCCTTTGCTTCGTTTTCGGATTCTGTATCTGCTTCGTCCTGCCTGGTCCTGTTCTGGTTCTGGATCTCTACCCCGGGGGCTGCGTCCTGGTTACTCCTAGCTGCGGAGCCCATACTCCCTTGCGGGGGTCCCTGGTGAAAACCTGGGGTAACTTAGACTCCGCGCCCTGGGAGTTGAGTACTCCCCTGATCTGGATCCCGCTGTTTGGACTGCAGTCTCCTTCTCCACCTCAATTCGGTGGTTCTCAACTGTACTGACCCCAAATCCTGACATGGACTCAGTAAGCCCTATAGACAAAAAAAGTTTTGCTTTTAATACCTGTTGACTACAGTATTTTGTAAGCTATATCTGTTCCCCCAGAGTGTTTGCCAGATCAATTTGGCTTGTTGGGTAGAAAAGTACCTGAGATATTGACTAGGGTTCTAGGTTCATGCTTTTTGGTTAATTCTTGCCAGCACTAATTTATAGACACTTATTTATAGAGACCTGTTTCCTTATCCCTACCATTGGAATCACACTAGTCCTTAAAAAGGCAGTACTCAACAGTCTGCTCATTACAGTCTATTGGTATCAGGTTTCCTGATTAAGTATATGTTCCTCTAATTAAGCCTGAAAATGACCAGACTGGCTGTGCAAATATGTTTTACAGACTGGCCCTTGAAAAGTTTGGAGGAGATGCTTGCCTACTACCAGTTTCCTTTTCCAATGCCAATTGATCAATAGAAACCAATTTACATTAAATACAAAATCTACTCCCTCACCCATATTTGTACAAATTAGCTACAAACTGGCTGATTTGTAGTTTGCTCCTTAAAAATAATTTATCAATCAGTAGGGAGCAAATTGTTAAATGAACATTTTTATGAACTAGTAGGGGAAGGCAAACATCAAACAGATCACCATCTCTAATCATACCATGGTTCATAACTTTAGTAGAAGAAGTATTTTTATTTGTTAGTTTCTTTAAGGCGCCATTAAACATTTTGTCCTTCATCTCTGAAAATCATTGAGGATTAAAATATATCAAGATTCAAGAACCTTTATCAAGGTAAAATATAATTCCGTAATTCTAAGTATGAATAGACAGTAAACTTTTGGCAAGAGGCTGGTGCCAACACAGCAGGAAAAACGATGCTCTTCTAGGGAAAAGATATATCACCTACAGGCAGCACTTCAGCACAAGGCAGTTGTTGCCAACAGTTAATGTACAGTAAATTTAAAAAACACCTGCGCTCATCAAATTAAGCATGTGATTTACCTTTTGACAAAATTTTCACATGGAAACCAGAATGTTGGCTGTAAAATGGCTTTAAATCAATCTTAATCTCTGCACAACAGTTGAAAGTAATGGTATTGACCATTGACTATTATCACATTTACACTGTTTAATGTTGTCACCATTATGCATAATAGAGCACGAGTGCTGTCTTAAAGTGAAAACAGAATGCTATATCCCAGTAGTTCTAGTGTACTTTGTGTTGGTATATGGGTGTAACCTGCTAGTCCATGCTGCTTTTTGGTTCTATGTTCTGTAGGTAGCTGGTTCAACTAATTTGCTATGGGATTGATCTGCAAGGCCACTATAGAAAGGCTGTCTGTAACACTCCCTAATTTAAACATGATTCTTCCCCTACAGCAGTGGTAAATTGGCCATATATTGAAAAAATTTGATTGACAGACTGAGTTTAAGAAGCTCTGCCCCCTGACAATTTTCTTGTGCTGCCACTGAACACTGCTTCCTTACCTATGCTCGGCATTCATGTATGCACATAAGTCAAGGAAGCAGTCTGAGGGAGAAGCATGCCCACCATTGTGGGGTCTGCAGGGGCTCACCCTATGCCACTGATAGGCTTGCTTCTCACTCAGAATACTAAAGCAATCCAAAGGATGTCTGTGAAAATCTAATGCCCTGTGGGCCACAGATAACAGTCTTAAGGACCACATGTGGCTCCTGGGCTACATGTTTGAGACCCCTGCCTTCAGTATATAAGACTACATAGGATCATGATGAGTCTCTTTGCTGGTTCACCTGATGGTAGAAATACTGTGGCAGGTGATTGTTCTGGTAGGGCCTCTTATGTATGGATAGGGTAAGGTGCTCAAGATTGTATTAGGTTCTGTGTAGGACACCTTAGAGATGCCAGCTAAAATTTCTAAAAGGACATCGTGTCCCAACAATGTGTGACAACAGTGGTAGTACCCCACAGTGAGTGTTGACCACTGGACATTAAGATCTACAGTACATTGAGTAAAGTAAGGACTGGATGATGAATTTGTTGGATCATCTGCTTCATTGAGTCCCTAGCATTTCAAGTGGATCCTAGGTGTTTGAGTGACAGTTACTGTATAAAGCAATTAGGCTGATAATTCACATATCCTGAGGAGTTATTGGAATTGTTATTGAACGTTTATGTTTATTTCATTATTGCAGTCTGTAGGTTTATAATATAAAGATTTGTAATATAACTCTCTAAATCAGAAATAAATAAGCAAGACTCTTTGGTAACACAGTTTTTGTTCAAAATAACTGTTATCAGCCCATTGCAATACCCATTTAAAAATATCCCCATACTGCCTATTTGGATCACTATTCTTTTGTTCAGGGTTTCTCAGGTTCTCCTAGATATGAACATTATCCTTTCCCTCTAGACAGAGCTGCTTTGATGCCCATTAAGCTTCAAGTTAAAGAATAATGACAGGTCTTTTTTATAGAATTCTCTAAAACATAATATAAAGATGGCAACTATAACTAATTCCTTTCTTGTTTTTTAGACTTTAGGCAGTACGTACTGGTAAACAAAACAGTGATTGATGCATAGCCTGCATTTATGGTATTTACCACATTAAATACATCCATAGCAACAGCATGATTTCTACAGCTATCGTATATTCCACACAGCGGAAATAACATTGTATACAGCTTTTTACTTATTACTATTATTCTTTCTTTATATAATGCTTAGAAATTATGCTGCACTTTATATAGAACACTTAACCATTCAACCCAGGCCCAGTGGAGCTTACCTACCCCAGACACAAAACACACATACTAAAGATAATTCGACAAAAAAAAAAAAATTATAATAGGAAATCCACTTGAACATAATAAAAATATAAAAACTACATGCAGATGGGCCCTTTGTAAAGCTCAACTCTAGTAATGCATTCCAGTAATACTAACCACACAGCTAATGTGCAAACTTTAACATCTTATGGTCTCCTAATTGACCTATTGCTACATATGAGAGATGACCAACCTGCATTCCTCCAGCTTTTGTTATACTGCAATTTCAAGTATCCTTGTGTATTGTTCACTTGTTACATATAAGCCAGTGATTTTTATATACTCTCTTTATAAAGAAATACTGCGTTAATTCCATAGCAAGTTCTCCTTCACTACAAAGGTTACTCTGTAGAGTTATCTGTGCCGCTCAGGGGACCAGGGAAAATGGCTTTGTAATGTCCTCAACACCTAAGCAACCATGTGATTTTCACTGTTACATTAATGCTTTTTGTAATGGTGGGATTTTATGCCAGCTTGTGTGACATTCTAAAATCCAATGGGTGGTGTGTAATTCACAAGGGCTCAGAATTTTAAATGGTGCAAAATTTTCAGACTCTTTCCTTTCTTCCTAGAGTGGGTAAATTCTATAAATATAAACCATTTTGTGTGTGTGATCAGTTTGCGTAGGTATATTTAGACACGTGCATCTACACAGTTTTGTGATGAGGCCCCATTGTTGACATGCGTTGATCTCCCCTTTTTAATCTGAATGTGATGAAATTTCTGCAACAAAAATTTCCAGTGTTTTTTTAAACATTACCTCTGTTTATTTAAAGGGTGCCCTTTGACTTTTGTACACCATTATAATGATCATTTTCTTTCCAATTTTAGAACATGGTTTGTATCTCAAATTAACAAAACACACAAACTGGTCACATATATGAAAGGACCATGTCTCCTCTAGTCTACCCAATAATAAAAAGGTGTATCTTGGTAAACATTTTCATATTTATTTTTTTTGTCTGAACCCTCCATGTTTTGTTTTACAGGGGTGAGCCTATTGATCCCACATGAGGCTATTCCAGAAGACAACACATGTGAAGTCTTTTTGTCAGTCAATCCAGGGGAACCAAGGTAAAATGGCCACAAAACCCACAGCGACATAATACATAAGCATAATGTAATGTCTGTAGAAAACCATCCTTAGGTTCGGGTCAGACTTTGTTAGTGATTTGTGTAGGAGAATCACATGCCTTTTGGAGGATCCTATCGATTAACTGTACATGGTATGTTTGTTTGGCAGTTTATTTCAATGATATGATATAAATGGAGCCTGTATACAGGATATTGGCGAAATTTATTAAAACCGAATTTTGCATTTTTGCAAAATTCAATTTTTTTCACTTACTAAAATCAAAAATGCCATTTTCGATTTACATAAATCGAAAATGGTATTTTCGTTTTTGAAATTAGGATTTACATTTTCTCTAGTAAATGTAACGGGCGGGGCTTAAAAAGTGAGCACCGCTCGTTACATGTGGCTGCTCATCTCTCCCCAGGGCTTCCTGGTTGGCCTTAGCCAATCAGGAGCTGCTGACGTAGTGGATGACGTCAGTGGTAGCCAATTCAATTGGCAGCGCTCAGAGTTACATTTACTAGAGAAAATGGAAATCCGGATTTCGATAACAAAAATGCCATTTTCTAATTATGTATTTCGAAAATGGCATTTTCGATTTGAATAAATTTCGCCCAAAGTGTACTTTTCCTTATTTATAAAGAATACTAGTCTTTTCATATCCTTAAGCATTCAGTCTTCATTTCTATAAATTCCTTGACAAAATAATTTTGTCCACTGTTAAAATACAAAGCACACAGAGCAAGCCTTATGTAAATTATTTATCAACCTAAATCTCAGTGTTATCCTTTTAAACAACTCTAACAGTATTCCTTTTTCTAGTTCAGCAAATAAAATCTGAATCCAAAGCAAAAACTCTTTACTATATTTCAGGGACTTGTCCAAATTATACACTGTTTGCATTTGTTTCTAAGCACTTTGTCTGGAACGTAATTGACCAGTGAAATTTTATTACACTTTTTTCCTCTAACTTATAGCACACCTTCACTGAACACACAATTCCATAGGGTTTATGTGGCTGAGATGCCACCTTATGTTTAATACACAGAGGGTTCTGTACCCCTTTTGTTGATACAAAAATATATTTTACATCACAGAGGAGTTTCATGACAGTAGAAAGCAGTGGTTCTCGACCCCTTTTGTACAGTTCCCTGTGACTTGGTGACCCCCATTCATTAATTATTATTGGGCGACCCCATTCAAACACTATATTTCCGATGGTCTTAGGCGACCCCTGGCAAATCGTCATTCGACCCCCAATG